>BQNB010003127.1:3224-117688 GCA_026074375.1 Tanacetum coccineum | reverse complement strand
CACTACAAGAATGAATTCTTTTCTTCTTGTTTTTGTTGCTGATAAAGGACTTCATGATTCCTTTATTTCAAAAAATTATGGAAAATAATGTTAACCAATATCATGTAGAAAACATGCGAAATCATGAATTTTGCAAATCAGCAAATGATTAAATAATTATATCCGACATCTAAACTGATAAAACACAAACATATAAGAAATAATATGAAGTCGTGTTATTTGATTCTCTTGAGGGAATCATAATAAAACTTAAAGTTTTTTTTTTTTTTTTAATAACATAACATGATGTTATGTTATTGATTCCATTAATTGAATCAAAATTAGAACTTGAGGTTCTAATTATTATTTTTTTCACAACAACATGAGGTTGTGTTATTATCGTGATTCATCTAAATGAATCACAAAGAACTTGAACTTGATGTTCTTTAAAAGATATACAATAACTTGAGGTTATTGTATTTTAATTTTATTCATTGTGGTTTTATTATGAATAAATATAATCATAACATGAGGTTATGATATTTTTTTTTTAATATAACCGTATTAAGTACAAACATTATTGAGTCATAATGACTAAGCCGTTACAGAATGTGGATGGCCATAATAATTAGATCATAATGATATTTTGGTTTTATTATGAATAAAGATCGTTATTCTTGATATTAATATGATAACAAATTTCTTACACGTACTGGAATACATATCAGATCATATAACAGATCATTTAAAGAAATTAATTTGAAATCAAATATAAATTGGTTCTACAATATGTTATGATGCTTCTTTTAATTAATACGTTAGTTTCATAATGAAATTCTATGAAAAAAATATTGCATACTAAAAAAATTATTAAAAAATATTGCAGATCATAGTAGATCTTGGTAAACAAATACAAGCATCAATGATCTATCCTTTGTGCATAAAATTATATTACCTGGTAGCTATTTCAGTACCTTGATGATGGATACAAATTTCAGCCGTCAAAACCAATTATGAATTTTTCGTTTCATCTAGCTATAGAGACTCGTGCTGATAACGTGTTATAAATGTAAAGAACAAGAACACAAGAATAAGAGAAGAATGAGGAGAATGGAGAATTCTTATTCATGTATATCAATCCAAGAGGTTACAAGTATCAAGTATTTATAGGGAAGATAAATACATGTAAACCCTAACGGGCCGGTTGAGATAATGGTGAATATACATAAGCCCATTAGTATTATTTTACAACAAAATTCTCATTTTTCCAATAAGCCAACACGTCTATTAGTATAAAGTTGATATCACATTTGCTGATTTAATTTGGACATGAATCTATGAAAGTTATAATATCTTGGAAGCCATTTCAAAGTGTTTACATATTCTTACAACAACTTATCATTTTATTGAGGTACCATCTTTAATCATCTCGGGGAGAATCAAGAGAAGAGAAAGATGATTATCATAATACTTTTGATAGCTTAAGTATTATTCACAATGCTTACACTCTGTTCTCAAGTTAATTTTAGAGAAGAAAGTGAAAGGAAGTGGTGGGTGAATGAGAGGGGATGGTAAGTGGTGTAGAAAGAAAGTGAAAGTTTGTTAAATTTTATTTGTGTTCTTTAGTTGTAAAATAAAAGAAGGGAAGTGATGAAAAGATTAAAACAAATGACAATTATACCCTCATAAAAAGACAAAATATGATATAAGCTTGTAGGGTTAGTTTAGTTAATATGTATAGACATATTAACTTTCACTCACTTTCATCCCAAATTTGGGATGAAAGTCATGCACTATAAAACACATTAATAGCCTCCCACTTTACTTCTTCTTTTCATTTCACTCCTTAAAAAAATCTTAAGAACACAAAATAAAATAGGTTTCTTTCACTTTCTTTCACTTTCCTTTCTAAAAATAACTTGAGAACAGAGTGTTACAGTTGCTGACCGAGATGATTTGTGTCAAAACTTACACATTTCACTGACGTTTTTTGCGTTTTACATCAAAATGTATAACCATGACATACAATTACTTGACATGTGAAATAACATTCCACCAACTTCCGAACACGTCGCACGATCTAACAGTGGTCATAAAAGATATTTTGAATTTTTTTCTTTTACTAGAAAGTAAACTCATAATTGAGAAATGAGCTACTTTTAAAATCGGCTTTAACATTAATCCTACTAAATTTTGACCCTTACTTACTTAATCTACCAACCCTCAAATTACACCATTGTTAACAAACAAGCAAATGAACCCGCGCGTTGCGGCGGGGCTAATTTTTTCTCGAATAATTTTTTTTACGTTTCGGGGGGTTTTTTTTTTTGACGATGCGTTATGCGGGGCTTTAATATTTTAATATTTCTTTCTTTCGTACGGATTTGGGGAATAATTTGCGTTGGGACGGTGCTTAATTTTTTCATCCCTAAGTTAAAAGTTGAGGGACCGTTTTGTATTTTTTTATTTTACTTTGGGCCAGATTTCAGGCTAATTTTGGGTTAGTTTTTTTTTTTTTTTACTTTGGGTCCAGATTTTGGGCCACATTTTATGCGAATTTTAGGCTAGTTTGTCGACAAATGTGTATATTAGTAATAATTTTTTTTATTTCTTTTTTTGGGACGGTTCGATATCTTTTTATTTGGGCCGATGAATGTAAAAAAGTTGTGAACAATAAAAACTTGACGTGTTTTTTTTGTTAATTTTTTTGCGGGATTTTTTGTGTAAGAAAATCGTAAATAGTTAAAAGTTGAGGGACCGTTTTGTATTTTTTTTTACTTTGGGCCAGATTTCAGGAGTTTTTTTTTTTTTACTTTGGGCCACATTTTATGCGAATTTTTTAGGCTAGTTTGTCGACAAATGTGTTTATTAGTAATAATTTTTTTTATATGGCTTATGTGTTGGGCCTCATGTTTAAAGTGTTGTTTTTTTTTTTGCTATATGGTTTTTTTTTAATATAATGGGTTGTACGTTTGTGACCATATCGATTATTTTAAAGTTATTAGGTATCGAAGATGTTTCCGCGGGTATTTTTTTTATCTGAATAAATCAGAACTTTTGTAATATTTTTTTCCCTCCTACTTTGTCCTTACAAATTAAAAAAAAAAAATAATTATAAAAAAAAAAACTAAAATCGGGCTGGCCCAAAATGGCAGCCCGTTACTGTAGCTAGGGGCCCACAGTCAAAACGACTGCGTATTAGTCGCCTATTGTGTATATTAGTAATATAAGCCCAAATGATTTTTTTATTAACAGTAAGCCCAAAGATGTGTAAGATAAAACTAGTTAAATTTTTAAGCAAGAAACTAATAAGTTTTTCTAACAAAAAATGAACGTTAAAAAAATAAGCTGAATATTAATAAGCTCAATAAGCCGAACCATTTAGCACAAAAATACCACAACGAATCCACTAGACCCACCCGAGGCGAATGATACCAAATGTCGGTAACCCGAAACCACTTTCACTTCACCATGGATACCAAGAAAAATAGATAAGAAGAAAAATGAAGAAATGTAGAGAGAAGTTAGAGAGAGAAAGAAAGGGAGAAAATAAGAGATGGTTGAATTGACTATGTGAAAATACATTGTTGGGCCGAATGGTGTATGACTTGGGCCGGGCTCGGGATTACAATGGACCTTAGTCCGGAACTAGTACAAGATTAGATTACGTTGCCCGTTTACCCTTCTAGCCTATTACAACATTACATAAATAAATGACCGACACATAATATTCCAAATGAACGAACTTCTTGTTCGACTCAATATTTTGAGGCTAACAATCTCCCCCGAAGTGAGTTCATTGTGACACTCCTTCATGAGATCAATGAGATTGCTTTTGTCGTTAAGCTCTTGTCTTTGTCTTGGTCTTTATCTTGTTGTAGGCTTGTTCCTTCATGCTTTGTGATCTTTGATCTTTAGCCTTTGTCATTGTCTTTCGACTTTGTCTTTACATCCGAGATCTTTAAATCTTTATCAGTCTTGATCATTTTTGCCACCTTGCGATCTTGTGTCTTGACCAACATGCTCATACTTTGCATCTTTTTGAGAGCTCTTTAATAATCTCCCTCGAAGCTTGGTTTCTGAGGAGTTATCTTTGATATCAGAGTATGCAGAAGTCTTTATCTTTAATTCTTGAGCTTTCTTGATTCTTGAATCTTGATGCTTATAGTATGTCTTTGTTGTTTGAGAATGAGCATGTGGTAATGAATCGAACTCTGCTGGAATGAGGCTGCAACACCGTCGTTTGTACCTGCATTTAAATGTTAGTGATAAATAGCAGTTATGAACGAATATGGCTTTGTTATTCGTCGAGATTTGGTTGCATTTAACCTCCTGTTTTTCTTTTTTTTTTTCATTTGTTATTAGTTCTATGAGGACTATTTTACAGTATAAATAATTCACCTGGATTTGGTTGGATTAACCTCTGGTTTCGTGAGGACCAACCTGTGATCAGGTAGATTCAATTTAGAAGAATATCCTTGATAGGATTTCTAGCTTTAAGCGTAAGATCCTCTAACACAGATGTATTAGATTTACCATGCTAGCTTGTTCTCAATATTGGAACGTCTCAAAGCAAACAGCACGATATGAGTGAATCGGTTAGTTACCATCTTACTGATTGAGTTGTCAATTCATTTACTGGACCATTATCGATATCCATTTATCACAAGTTCGATTCATATAGAATCTCATAAGTCACCTACCGAGAGCTTGTTTGATGTTGGCTTAAGAAGGATTTCCATCTTCACTGTGAATACTTAAGTATCACTCGGATATTCTGGCATAATCATAAGGATAATGCATAGGACTCTTGTTAATAGCTTGTGAACTTGATGATGTTCAACCAAGTGTTTGTCATAGAATGTGTCCTAATGAGATTTATTTATTGATCTCTTGGATCTAGACTCGATTAGTGCGTTTTGGTTTTAGTAATCGGAGGCTGGAGCAGACTACCATCTATTCAATATCAACTAACTCGGAGTGAGAAAGTCAATAGAAGTCATGTGTATCTCCATGACAAATGAGATAGGTTTCTGTTAAGAGAAACTTAAATGGCTAGGAAGGGTTGTACGTTGCATTACTGGGTCCATGATGTCATTCTTCAATATCAGAATTCATCATTATGAAAACCGATAAATTATGTATTGACTCGGTTTTTGCCTAAATGTTTGTGGAGGGCTTCTTTGTTTTTACCTTTTATCCATACATTTATTTTTCATTCTTCAACCCTTTTAATGCTTACCAAGACGTCATTACTAACACCTTGTTGTGATTGTTCTAGTGTTAGCTCAATCTTAGTCGGCATTATTCCCGTATTCATTCATCTCCAATCATACATAAGGACGACTATTTCTAACTATGGAGTGTCCTTAGGTAGATCCCTCCGGTTCTAGTTGGATCATAGGACCAATACCTAACCTAACCACCTTATGACTTTAGAATCGTTGTGCATTAAGATGTTGTTGGGTATGAGATCGAACCATAAAACCTTTTTCCGTAAAGTATAAAGTACTGCGAGTCATTTAGATCACTTATTATTTTCAAGATCACATTTAATTACATTTCTCCCCTTATTTTAAATACTAATACACTTAGTTTTTGAAATACTATGTGATTAAAATTTGTCATGAAAATTCTGTGGAGAAAACTTTTATACTTAGCATGAATTATATGGAACTTTAACTTGCTCCCACTTAATTTTACATATGTTTGACACAAAAAAATGATACCAAGTTGTAAAATGAATATAAAATTAAGGGTTAGCATTGTTGAGCACACAATTTTAAAAGATTATGAATTGTCATTGAAGAATTCTTGAAACATTATGCTCAACCACGAAACCATCTTATAACATACAATCTATTAAGTAGTCATTATGCTCAACCACGAAACCATCTTATAACATACAATCTATTAAGTAGTCATTATGCTCAACCACGAAACCATGTTATTAAGACTTTTTATTCTGTTTTGAATACATAAATATTGTCATGTTATGATGTATCCAAAATCATTAAAACTTTGTTTTTCGAAAAACTCCCCCTCAAACATTGACTCATTTTAAAAATGACATCAAATGTAGAAGAATTGTCTTGTAAAACTATATGAGGGATGGAGTGTTGAACACACAATTTTGAAAGATTATGAATCGTCAGTGAGAAATTCTTGAAAAATTGTGTTTAACTTTTTGAAAAAAACAAATGTTAGAAGACTTCTCTTCTAACTTTAAGGATAAGCGCACTGAAACGTACACTCTCCTTTGTCGTTCGGGTCCGAGTTGCAATCTGAGAGCAATTACAAGTCATGAAGAAAAATTAGAAATGACATGTTTTGAAAGCATTTGAAACTCCTGCTCGAACTTCATTTACACACCCGTGTCAATGTTAATCGACATTTCTAGGCACGTAAATGTTATCGATTCCAAGAGACATGTCGAGAAGATTCTTTTTGTGAAACATTTTTTGATTTTTTGATTTTGTATTTTCTTTTTGAAATTTTATATTTTTGTATTTGTTTTTATATGTTTTATATTTTTGTATTTTGCTTTTCTCAAAAATATGTACAAGTCGATGTTTGAAGAATATATCAAGCAGATTCATTTGCCAGAACCTCCAGTTCTGCTGGAGTCAAACATCTCATACCAATTCGTCTGACAAGATACTGAAACCTATCTTCGGGTAAGGCTTTAGTAAACATATCAGCTAATTGGTATTCAGTTCTGACAAAGTACAATTCAATTATACCTGAGATATCAGTCTTTTCAGCAACTAAACTCTAAGTCCTTCCTTTTTAGGATTGAAAGATGTACATGCACTTAAGTTAAGAGTACCTGCACTGACATTAAGATTTGTAATCACCCACCCCCATTCATATTGGTTATGAAATCGTCCATGTGAACCATTTGTGGGTTCACTGTCAATCTTGGTTGTGCTAGAGGTGAATATCTTTCAAGTAGGAACCCACCTAAGACCAACAGATTTGAAATTTTTACCCGTCGGTTTCCACCTAAGATAAGATCTAGGAGCCATTGTTTTCTCATGCACAACGGAAGTCTTTTTGATTAAAAACCTATGTCCTTTTGAGCTAATGTCTTTCTGGTTTTCTTACAACAATTATTTGCCACTACAGTTTGTTATTGGTTTGTTTCTTATTGATGAACCTTAGCACGCGAGTTGACTTCATTCAGGAATTTTGTTACACAATGATCATGATTTGCATTGAAGACACATTTCTAACATGTCGAGCAAACAAAATGTTTGGAGTCAGAAAATTTTCTATAATTCCTAGAGTGTTTTACTATGGGCACAGTCTTTGTCGTTACTTAACTACTCTTAGATGCAGGCCAATTCCTAGTGTTTTGGTTATTGATCCTAGGTTTTGGTTTGCTACCATTAGTTGTGCTTTATGATCTAGCAGAAGGCATCACACTAGGTTATGAATTCCTACCGCTTTCTTGTATCTTTTTATTAGCTTCCTCTAGGTAGTGATTATGAACCATGTCATTTGAACTAAATCTTGGCATATTCTTTGAACTATTCCTAGAGTTGCTAGATGCAATCACGGATATGCTCTTTCCTTAGGTAAATAATTTGTAGTGACTGGTTTTGACAAAGCGTTATTCACATCAATTTGGGAGGTAAACTTTGGTTTTGAAATTCTAGGTCGCTCAGACTTAAACGTAGTTGGTTGTCTAACAACTGATTGGTTTCTATGTGTTTTTAAAACCGGTTTCCCTAAGATTGATGATTTTGAAAACTTAGTATTCACACTATTTCCTATTAATTTTCTTAACTCATTTTTTTATGCTGCAATTGCAAATCCTTTTTCTTAAAGTTGAGCTTTGAACTCAGCATTTTGAGCAATTAAAGAAATTGTGTGTTCTATAGTCTTAGCTCTCATTGTCTTGATAGAATCATACAGTTCTTTGTAATGCCTTTTTAAAGTCTCATTTTCCTTAAGTAATTTAGCCATTTTATGTTCCAATTCGATGTTTATTGTTTCAGTTACATCTATGTCATGTTTAACCTTGGCTTCATTACTTTTTACTTTCGAAAATTAACCATGTTGCCCTTCTTTTAAAGCTTGATTTTGATATTTAAGTTCAAGATTAACACAATGTGCTTCCATTCTTAAAAAATCTTTTTGAAATTGGGCAACAGTCTTTTTGAGACAAATATTTTTAGATTCGAGAGATTTATATGAGAGTTCAGTTTTCTGGTTATCAGTTAATTTAGCAGGCAAAGGACATTTGTCATGACATTGGTTAGCATTCTGGTCAACCGCTCCTTCATTATTGAATTCAGGTTGCTCAGTATGTTGTTGTCTTGTAGCAAAGACATTGATTTCAGCAGTCATTTGTACCTCAACCATTGGCTCTTCATCATATATGGGTATGATATCTGCATCATCAGCATGTGCATCATTCCCTAATCTGTTGCTTATATACTGCTCTTTTGATTATGTCCCACTGCTTTCAATGATAACTAAACTAGCATCCAATTCTTTACTCGAATCAACCTTTTCATCTGTCGTCTGCATCAGTCTGTCATTCACCCTGCTGTCATACTCTCGTTTATGTTGTGATTTTTCATCAATTGACTTCTTAACAGATTCCATATGGTGGATCAGTGATTCACGGAATTCTGGAATATCGAGTTGAGTGTATTGTAGAAAGTAGTTGCGTGTCATTACAACATATTCATCACCCTAATAAATCCGTGACTTGATGAACATCTGAAACTGTCTCGAGTACTTTAAAAGCAACCATTGATCCAATCTCTTGAAATTCTTCTTTGTCAAGTTGCTTTTCTAGTTGATCCACGTTTAGGAGCATTGTGCATTGCATAAATCTCAGACATCTTGACCAAGAAGATGTGTACGCAAATCGGCTCTTTGAAATCCAGACACTCGTTCGAGTTCCTTTAAAGTTGTTGTTTGAAAGAATCTTGAGGTAGGAATGAAGTACGTTAAAAAGATACCATGCAACTATTTTTTGCTTTGTCTTGTATTTGTTGCATTTGTTGTTCATCAGAATTCGAACACGAAGATAAAGTATCTTTTGTTTCCATTGTAACGTGAATTGTGAAGTGAAAATGATTTGTAGGATCTTAAGCAGGTAAAGTCATTGTTGTTGTGTATTGGAATCAATTAACGTTTACGGGATTTTGCAAATCTATGATTTAAAAAAATGAAATGGAATCTTTTGCGGGATTTTACAAAATCAAGAAGAAACCGTGAAACAATGATTAATTTTTGTTGAAATCGTTGTTGAAATTGAAGTACGTGAGCTTTTGTAATGATTAATGGGCTTAAAAGGACTAACGGTTCAAAACGGGTTCTCCTTTAAGGACTTGGGGCTGAATTATAACTAATGAGGACTAATGGTGAAATTCAGATTCTACAAAGAGGGTTAATAGGCAACTAAAGGACTAATGTTAAGATTGAATTGTGTTCAGGGACCAAAGTTGTCAAGTTTTGAAATTGTTTTAATAAACACAAACTCCCTCCAAACATGCACATCATCTTCCTCGTTAAAACTGTTAAAAACGAATGTATTTCCTTAATCGGGACTCGTACGGTTATCGACGATGAAAACCAAATATACCAGGATGATTGTTGCAAGACCGTGATCGAAATGGTATAGGTTTGAAGTCCCGTAACTAACCGACACTCGACACCAAAAAACCCGAAATAGCTTAAAACTGCGAGTCTAGTGAATAAACAATCTGCGAGTCCGGTGAATGAACAATCTGTGAGTCTGGTGAATTAACACAACTGCGAGTCCAGTGAAAGAGCAAAACTGCGAGTCCGGTGAATGAACAAAACTGCAAGTCCGGATAAAGAACAAAACTGCGAGTCCGATGAATGAACAAAATTGTGAGTCCGGTTATGCTTGTAAACTATGAGTCCGGTGCCTTCAAAGATTGTACTTACGTCATTGTGTCCTTTCTTTTGTCTTCTATAGAAACCAACAAAAACGAATCGTCCTTTGAAGCTAAAAATATGGAGATCATTGGTTCCTGTGTTTTATTCATATACAAACCAAGAATAAATAAGCTAACCAAAAAGCCGCTTATTTATAAATACAAAAATAAATATATAATAAGCTTTTAACCAATGGAATATGCCACTAAAAGAAGAACAAATAAGCTAGAACAAAGACTACAAATAAGCTAACTAAAAAAGCTTTAAAAGCTTGAAAATAAGCTTGAAAAATAAGCACTCTTTAAACTACAAACAGCCACGAAAAAGCAATGAAGAATAAACTACAACTATTTTGAGACTTAAAGATTGAAGCTTTTTGGTGAACAAGTAACAAGATGTTTACGTTTTTGTGTGTAACTCAAATATGCCTAAGCTGCTTGTGTGTTTTTAAATTAAGGCTTTGAATTTTTTTCAAACGTTGGTAATAGGATACAAAAAAAATTAAGCCGTTTTAAAACAAATGAAATATAAGCAAATGAAATGCTACATAAAAAAACTAATACTGAAATGCTATAACGAGATAAGCCTGAGTTTCCACAGTAACTTTTTGAAGCCCAAAACAAATGAATTCTACTTTTTTTAGATGTAAAAGCTACGTAGGAAAAATAGAAAAAAAATAAGTTGAAATAAGATGGAATAAGCCCAAAAATAAGCTAGAACAAACTACCACAACAAAATCGCTAAACCCACCCGTGGCTCTTGATACCAAATGTTAGAACCAAAATACACTTTCACTTCAACTTCACTTTCATGATATTATCAAGAAAATAAGATGAGATAAAAATGAAGAAAAGTAGAGAGAGGTTAGAGAGAGAAAGTAAAGAGAAGAAAAAGAGTGGTTGAATTCTAGGAAATGTGGAATGATACAAATGAGAACCAACACCCTCTCTACACTTGGAGAGGGGTATTTATACCACTTAATGGTCCGGCCTTGTAAGGCTTGTTGGGCCGTGGTTTAATGTCTTGGGCCGGGCTCGAGATTACACTGGACCTTAGTCCGGAACTAGTACAAGATTAGATTACGTGCACGAGCCCGTTTACCCTTATAGCCTATTAGAACATACATCAGATAAAGAGCGAGATTAATAATATAATTTGAGGCTAAGGGGTTGTTTGATAAAAAAATATAATTAAACGCTGAGTGAATCAAAGTTGCTGAATGATTTATAGATCATGAATGAACTTGGTTCTGAATGATCTTGAATGTTTGAGAATTGTCCTGAATGAACGCTCGGAATGATTTAAATTACCATTTTATCCTTGACACACTTCTTATAAAATAAATTTTAACTCATTAATAATTGTTCCTCATTAATTAATAAAATTAATTTACTATGTGAAAGAAAATGTGTTTTATGAAATAATAATAAGATGACGTTTCATCAATTTCAAAATAACAATTTTATTATAGTGTTTAACCTTATAAAATTAAATCTTTTATTTAATATATGTTAAAATCACGCATACGAGTACAAGTTCTTTAAAATGAAAAAAAAATCATTGAATAAGAAACAAAAAAGGACAAAATGGGAAGAAGTGGGGTGTTGTACCATTTTGCATTCTTGTGGCCATGAATGATTAAGTAGCTTCCAAAATCGTACAGCGCCATATATTTTCCTATCAAACACATTTGCTCGGTCCGACTCATTTCATCTCCTCTTAATTGCTCAATTCAAAGGCTATCAAACACCCCCTAACATGCATATAGTTTTACAATATTTACGTAAGTCCTTTAAACTTGCATTTGTATTTCATACATGCATGCACAACTTACCCAATACCCTCACCACTTTTAACTAAAACCTCATATACCTTATACACAATCAAAATTTATATTTTTCCCTCCCCCTCATATATATAAAACCAGCCACCTAGTGTAGTGGTACAAAAAATATTACAAAGTCTTATATATCTTACCAACTAGTGCATTTTTTCAAGTCTTTTCTTACACAACCTAGCCACACCACTCTCCCTCCTTTCTTACATAAACCCACGCATACCACTGCTCCCCCCCTTAAATTCATCTTGTCTCGTATTCCAGTTTGTCCCCCTAAAACATTATTTTCACGGCTTGCACTCCTTTATATACTCATATTACTAGTTTTTTCTCTTTTTATTTTCAAACTCAAATCACATTTTAACTCTCCTATTTTCTTTTTCTTTTTTCTATATATTTAACAGCCTCAAAGAGTAAGTGTATGGAATTTCAAGGCTTTGAGTCAAGGGTTTTTTTCAAGATTAGATATTTAAGGTTAACAATGCTAGGGTTTATTACTTCAAAACTAGGATTTCTATTAGTGTTCTTGGGTAAATTTATGCACTTGATCATCCATATCATCACCACTCATTGTAAGCATCTCATTTTCATGTTTTTATCCATTAAACATATTTCATACTTGTTTCCATATCAACCATATATGCTTGTAGTGTAAACGTTTGATATAAACATTATATGAAAACACATTTCATACTTGTTTCCATATCACCCATATATGCTTGTAGTGTAAACATTTGATATAAACATTATATGATAAAACCCTAAACTTCCCAGATTTTTAGGTCACTTTGTATGCACGTATTTAATACTTTAAAGAGGACTTATGACTTATTTCCTGATCTTAAAACCTAGTAATATGTCTTATGAAGTTCCCTTATTAATTTTATGAATTTAGGAAATTTATTATTATTTTAAACATATTGTACAAATGAAACTGTCCAGATTTACACACTAAACAAGATGCATATTGTTGAGCATCTTAGGCTGAGATAGGGAAAAGTGGTAGCTTCAATTTTTGTAGCCAAGACATAGACTTAAACCTCAGGCACTTGAATCGATCTTAAAGGTAAGTATTGGAGTGAGTTATGGTTAAAACAAACCTATTGCCAGATGAACTTCTTGTCCAAAATTAGAATGACACCACCTTATGTTGTAGATGGAACTTTTGGACCCTTAAATCAGTAGATAAACTTACATTTTTTAAAGAAATAGAAATGCTCATATATACTACTTCATAGGCTTTTGAATCAGCCTAATGTCCTTTTGGAAAAGAGTGAGTTACGGTCGCGGGGAAGTGGTTACAATTCTGGGCAGAAGGTTCAAAACTTTCTGTTGTTGTATTATGGGTATCGTTGATATTTTTTCTCTAAGTGTTTTCACATGTAGAAAGCTATTATAACCTTCACTTTAAGGATATATAAGGGTGATTAACATTTATAAAAAACTCATCGGGACTTTATCTTCTTTTTTATTGTATAAAGCTAAAGCGCCTTATTATTTAAATTAGGTCTCGGTTAGGATTCTTTGACCACCATTGTCACTTATTACTACTACCGAATATCCTTATTGGCTTGAGGGTTAGTTTCACTAGCCCCTGGTTTACTTCGCTTTATACTTATTTGAAAATTACACTTGGGGGTGGAGAATACAATGCTTGCTTTTTACTTACAGACACAAGTAGCTTATAACTTTTACGGATTGTGGTAAAGTACCCCCTTATCCCACTATGTCCCACTATCATGGATCCATTAGTTACTTTAGGTAAGCATGAACTCCATGTATAACTTTTTGGAGGTTGGTTGACATCCTCTGTCCAGGTTTCTGGCTTCTTACATAGGCCTTTAGTGGGCGCATTTCATTTGGGAAAATTCTTAGGTATTCTACGAATTGAGATCTTACCTGGGGTAAGGAAACAACTTTTAACAGCATAAACTTTGGTCGTAGCTTTGGTGTCATGAGCTTAGGGAAATACTTTTGTGATATTGTAATTGTTATATATACAACTCAACACAGGCTCTCCACTTTGAAAATCTTGTGCTCAATATTCTATACTTATTTGCCTTTGATATCACAATTTTTAGGGTTGATACATTATCCCTTATCCATTGTTATTTCTCAGGTCCATAACTGCATGGGACTTGGATAGCATTTGGAAGGCATCATACTTGAGTCTCATTTGGTAATATCAACCGTTGAAGTTTATGCATATGACTTATAACTTGGTTAGTTATACTAATAATCTTATGTTATTCTATGTAGTGAACTCTTAGAAACCATGTAATTTTGTTAAACTTTTAATAATGAAAATCGCAAACGTTATTTTAAACTCATATATAGGCCGTTCTTTATATTCTTGTATTCTTGTGCTATGAAGTTACGCTCCCAGTACCTTTCCGCTATGATATTTTAAGGGTGTGGCATATTGGTATCTAGAGCAAAGGTTAAAGAGAACTAGGTTGAATCATTAGGCCTAGTCTATAATCCATTATTTGATCATAAATATTATGCGTCGCATATTCAGCATACGATTACACTTGCTTATTTGATGCATTTACAATGGCTTTAATATAAAAAGGTTTTATATAATATTAAAATTGTCACAGAGATGTTTATCCTATACATTATACCTCTCATCCAATTGATGAGGACGTGGGCAACGGCTGTTCGTCTTTTGTTTTTTAACGGTATAACCCTACATGTGTCGGAATTACCTGATTATGTACCGGCTTCGGACGCTGACTTCCAAACCACTTGAGCAACGACTTCACAGATTCGCACCATCTTTTGATGTTGGAGACAGAGCCTTTTGAGGAGGACCCTTGGAGGACCAAGGATGACCCAAAGGATACCCACTGAGGAGGTATGGGAGCTTCTGAGGCGGATCTGAAGATGAGGGATTGAGCCGTTACGGCTCAAATTCAACGATACCTACACCACCTCCTCAGGTACATCCGGCTCCACCCTCCTCTATCATATAACCGGGCTGGGACTGCATCACACGGCCCAATACCGACCTTTAGTCCAATGGGTACGTCTCAATTACCTTAAAGGAGATGATGCGTGCTCTCCATTTACCCTTCACCTTTTTTTGAGGCGACTATTGCTAACTTTGGTACACTACCTCTTAAGAGGGGGCATATCACTTTACTCTATATCACCAACACCATCACCTCCAGATACTTTGTTTGAGGTACGGTCGAAGCGTCTACATTACCACCTTGTAAAAAGGTATCATAGAAGGGGGATACTATACCCTGTTGGACCACATAGATGAGCTTTCCATTGGGAGTGAGCAGTAGAGTACTATGCTGCAGGAGCTGGATGGACTTTGTTACTAGAGTTAAACTACTTAACGGGGTTAGGACCTTATGGGGGCGACGTTTAGGGGCAACTCATGAAAAGGATATTCTGTTAAGTTCCCGCTATGATAAGTAGCGAGGTCAGGGAGATCAAGCTTGGGGCAATCGTCAAAGCACTAGAGGATCGCTTTGGGCCAGTTGGCATGTAGATAGTAGATTAGTATCACTTGTAGCTTTCCTTTTATTGTTGTATCCTACTAAGCTGAGTAGTACTCAAAATAGTTTGTAGTATAATGTGACAATTTGTATCTTTTATGTTGTAATACGACAGCTAACAAGATAATCTATGATGTTGGTTATAACTATGTTATCTTGTGATGTTGATTTACATTTGTCGTGGCTGTTTATTTTATATCTCTGCGTGTCATGACTTTACCTTAAACAAAATCTCATTATGTATTGTTATCTCTTATGATTTTGAAGAAAAATGCCACCAAAGACAACACCCATGAGTTCAAGAGCTATTGAAGAATTATTAGAACGTTTAATGGTGTTATGCAATGTAGTTACTCTAGGCTAATAGAAATAGTGGTACTGGGATCAAATTAAAAATGTCTATAGTAGTGGCAATGCTGGTGGAGGAGAGCCCACAACGCGTAGTTGCTCCTATAAAGAATTCTTGAACTGCAAACCCCGTAACTTCAACGGGACTCAAGGAGCATTTGGGTTAACCCGATTGTTTGAAAAGATGGAATATGTGTTCCACATCTACAACTGTGCAGAAAATTGCCAAGTGAAGTATGATACAAGCACCTTGCTGGATTGTGCATTGACTTGGTAGACTATTTATAGTTTGTTGGACTTAGTGCTGTTTATGAAAGAACCTGGAAGGAATTGAGGAAGATGATGATTAAGGAATATTGTCCAAGGAATGAAGTTCAAAACATAGAAACTGAGCCCTGGAATTTGACGGTTAAATGAACTGACATTATTGGTTATACCAAGTGTTTTTAGGAATTAACATTGCTCTATCCTGGAATGGTCACTCCTGAATATAAAAAGATTGAAAGATATATGTGGGGACTCATAGATGATATTTAGGGGAATGTTACCTCTTTAAGTCTAACAAATATTTTAGAAGCAATTCGAATGGCTCACGATCTAATAGATCAGGTTGTACGAGCTAGTACTGCAAAGAATGTTGAAAACAAAAGGAAGTGGGATAATAACTAGAGAAGTAACCATGTTCAACAACCAAACAAAAGGTAGGAAGTGGTTAGGACCTACACGACTGGGTCGACTGAAAAGAGGGGTTATGCTGGAACTGCACCTTACTGCAACAGATGTAAGCTTCACCACAATGGGCCTTTCATTATGCGATGCAAGAACTACAAGAGGATGGTTCACCAAACTAGAGACTACATGATCTTACTCCCGTAACAACTCAAAGAGCCCCAGTAACAACTCAGAGAACCTTAGTAACTTGCTATGAATATGGAGTACAAGGACATTTTAAGAGTGAATGTCCGAAATTAAAGAATCATAACAGAGGTAATCAGAATGGAAATGGAGGAGCTCGTGGGAGAGTGATATGTGAGAAATCACATATCCTTTTTATATCAAAAATGCCCTTAAATGATTAAATTGTGCAAATTATGCTTGTATTTTGCTTGTTTTGTCATTTGTGATGTGTAGGTACGGATATTGCAAAAATCATAAGAAAACGGTCAAAACCGGACAAACACGAACACGGGAACGGATAGAGTACACAAGAGCCAGAAAGTTTCTAGCAAAGGTCAACAAAGTCAACCTCGGTCAACCCTTGGTCAACCCACTTAAAGACAAAACCCTTAAACCCTCAAAATACCCTTAATGTTAAACAACTTTCACCAAAAGTCCTTAAAACCCTAACATCGTTAGTCTTTTTATTATAAAGGCTAACGGTAGTTAACCCTTTATAACAAATCCCTTATATCCCAAGCCCGAGCCCAAATAATAACCTGTGGCCCATTTCTTTTTCATAAACCCTGGGCCCAAACCCTTTTGTACAAGCCAAGTCAAACCCGCACCCTTGGTCAAACAACAAATAAGAAAAGAAAAAAAGGCGGGAAAATCCATTTTTACTATTCACTGTCTTCTCCGTTTTACCCTGCATCAAAAACAAAGGGTAAAATTTAATTAATGACGTGGAACAAAGATTCAAGTACCAAGCTTACAGCTTAGCCTCAAAACGTCACAAGAGCTCATGATTGGTTAGCTATGACAAGGGGAATGACACGTGGGCTCAAGGAAAAACACTCCAAATGGATATTTTGCACTAAAACTAGTACAAATAAAACACACATGCTCCAAAGAAGTGGGAGTGCCAGCGTGGCGATCCGTGTGCTCACACTTTGATCCAAGGGTTAAAAGGAGGTATCCAATGATTGGGAAGAATGGACGATCAAGATCAAGAGGAGCGTCTAACAAACTTGAAGACCTAGAAGCATCTATCTCTGGCTATAAATACAAGTCCATCCTCACTCACATAGACAATTTTTTTATCTAGCTTAATTTAGTGTAGCCTTAGTGTAAACATAGCTTATTGTAATTTTTAGCTTAAATGTCATTTTAAATATTTGTAATCTCTTTTTAAAGCATTGTAATTTAGTTTTATTAATAAAATTGTAGTTCACTTTTAAATCTTGTGATTTAATTTGTTTTCACTTAACATGAAATGGTTTAAATAAGCTTTAAATTGTTTAATAAGCTCTCCATAAGCTGTCATTTTTACTCTTAAGCTAGCTAATTACTCAACTAAGTTCTTAAAAGCTTAGTTAAGCTTATCTTATTCAAATCTACAATCAAATTACCACAACTTATTATGGAAGGGGAGCCAACAAGGGATGGGCTTCCAGGACCCCACCAGCTTATCATTTGATAAGCTGGAGCTTGTTGAAAGCTCATAAGAGCATTTGATAAGCCTCGTTTAAGCAGAGGCTCCTGTAAGTTTCCTTAATCCTTTTTATAGCTCAATTCTGAATTATTGCTTATCATTGCTTATTGCTTGCTTATTACTGTTTAGTTTTGCTTATTAGTGATTAATATAGTTGTTAAAATGCTTATTGTTATTGTTTGTTAGATTAATAGCTTAGTTTGCTTTTATTTGTCTTAAATCAGTGAAAAATCCATAAATAAGTAACATAGAGAGTAGCTTACTATTCTGGCTTATTGTGTGCTTAAAGCATGTTCATTATGTTGGTTATAAGATGTCTAGTATCTGGTATTTGAAGTTTGATATCTGAATCCAAATTTTATAAGCTCAAAATGACTTTAAGGAAAATAAGGGGGTGTTTGGGACAAGCAGTACTAATTCAAGTTAGTACTGCTTGAGTCCATTTGGTCTCTTAGATTCATTTTTAACTTCATTTTTAGGTTTATAAGATTGGATTCTAAGGTTGTTTGTCAGGTTTGATCAAGCTTTCATATGGTTTCTAGTTAATAGTTTAATTCTGTTAGTATAAGCTTAGTTGGATTAGCAATTTGAGCTCAAAATTAGTTTAGCTGTTAGTATTGCTTTAGTCATCTTAGTTTTGGTGTTTTAAAGATGTTTAAACTAAGTTCTTAGGTCTGTGCTTGAAGGATTTAAGTTTTGGTTTATTTTACAAGTGCAAACTGCATCAGCATAGATAATAGACAAGTAGCCCTTTTCAATCTCAATTATCAGATGGTTATAATAGTTTTTAGGTCTTGATTTTAAGTTTGCTAGTAGTTTATAGGTCATAGTAGATCTGTTTTAGTTTAATTTGTTTTCAAAAGTCCATTTGGTTATCTGTTTTTAAGCTCAAAATAAGCAATTTGTCTTTTCAAAACTAAAAATGTACTCAGCTCCTACTGAGTAAATTAAGCAGTTTTCAAATAGATTTTTCAATAAGCAAATGAATTTCAAAATGCTTTTCAAAAGAAGTTTTAGAGAGCTTTTTGGCCAGGGTTTAAGATAGAATAAGCTAAAAGTCCATAAGGATCTTTTAGCTTATTGAAAAATAAGCTCAAAGTTGCTAGTTTGTCTGTTTGGTTTGCAGTTGTATGCTAAAGTGCGTATTTGATTTTCTAGGCTTATTTGCTCACTTTCTTAGCTTATTTTTACTTAAATTGCTTATTAGGTGTAGTTTAAGTCCTTTTTAGCTTATTTTACTTAAGGTAAGGCTTATTTGAGCTTAATTGCATTGTAGCTTAAAAAATTCTAAGTGTTAAAGCCTTTAAGTGATTCTGTCTTTCTTAGCTTATTATAGCTTAAATTCTTTGCTTATTTTTGTTTGTTCCTGCTTATTAGGTGTAGTAGAGCCTGTCTTAGCTTATTCACCCTTTTTATTAGCTTATTTAGTGTAAAAAAGCCAAAACAGTTAACCATTTAGCTTTTTAGTTAAGTTAAGCATTCTGTCACTTTACTTAGCTTATTTAGTGCTTATTCGTGGTTTATAAAAAATGTGTTTTTTGTAAAAAGTGCTTATTTTTTAGTCTTTTAAAAAGTTTTAAAAAATGGCAAAAACAAAAACATTTGGGATTAAGGGAAGTCCCAGGTGAGGGGCTCGAGCCCCCACAGACCTCCACTCTTATCACCAAACGTTTTAACCACACACTCCTCTACCACTAGCACCCTTGGGATTTCTCTGTCATTCTTTGCACAATTAATTCTTTATAGTAGTTTTAGCCCATTTGGTTAATAAGCCGTTTTGGCTTATTTCACAGCTTATTTGATAAGCAGTTTTCCCCATCTTATTTTTATTGGATCCCTCATTGTTCAATGCATTTTTTCTAATTTTTTTAGATTTTTATTAAATAGTTTAGTATTTTTAAACATTTAATTTCATTTAAATCGTTTTTAATTTATAAAAAATTATAAAAAATCAAAAAAATATAATTTTGTTTAGAAAATTTTCTTTTACCATTTAGAACCTAAGAAAATTAGATTTGCTTTCGTAGGGTTAAAATTGCAAAATTTGTTTTTTTAAAGAACGGGATTGAATCCCTTCATGTTTTTAGTGTTTTTAAGCTTAAATCTTTTCCGTTTTTGGTCTAGTTTTCTTTGTTCTAGCTTTTAGTCAATTAAGACTTATAAAAACCAAAAAGATCATTTAGGACTTAATTTTGATAATTTAGGGTTTTTAGTCCCTTTTAGGTTCCCGGTTTGCGTTTTTTTTAGTTTAAATTTAGTTTACTTAATTGTTTTTTAAGTTTTCGCCTTAATTTTCCCGTAGTTTTAGAAAATCAAATCAAAATTTATTCCCATTCAAACATCGATTCTCAAAACGACTCTCGACTTTCAATTGCATTCCTCGTTGGGGATAACGACCCGGGAATCATACTCCCGGATTACTATAATTGTGATTTTTTTATTCTTAACCTCTTATTTATATATTTATATTTATAAGAATTTTATATTTATATTTATATTTATATTTATATTTTTAAAGGTATATTTATTTATATTTATATATATTTATTAAAGGTGTGATCAGAACTAATCAGTTTTTGGCGCCGCTGCCGGGGAGGATTGTTTACGATTGTTGAAGCCGTTTGACAATTTGTGTTTGAAGATCCTTCCGTGTGAAGTTATTTTGCTTATTTTCTTATAAAAAAATATAAAAAGATTTTTCTTTTATTAATATATATAATATAAAAAAAGTATATAATATAAAAAAAAGAGAAAAAATCAAAAAATTAAAAACATTATCCATAAAAAGAAATAATTTTGTTTACCAAGTTGGTAAAAGAACACCAACATATAATACTTTCAACTAAAGTATTATCCATTAATAAGTTCCCGAACTAAAGATCAAAAACTTACCTTTTGTGTCTCTCGCGAGGTACGACTCACCTTTTAAAGTTAAACAAACTCCTTTGTGCGTTTTTCTTTTAAAGAGTTACCGTGAAGCTTGTTGATTATTAGGTTTAAGTGTCTTATCTCACTGTCCGTTATTAAAATTTATTGTGAATACATTGTTGAAAAACCAAAAAAAAAATTAAAAAACCAAAAAAAAATTAGTATAAATTTTCTTTTTACATTTTAGTGCATGCGCACTCGTTCTCAATCTCGTAATTCTAGCCGTCAACAACAACAAGTCCCACCGACTTTTGTTGAACCATTCAATCTTGTGGAACCAATTGAAAATCAAGCTCCTTCCGTAGTTACAATGGACGATAATCATACTATGGCTCAATTGCTTGAAGCACCCACCGCGGGTTACGAGGATGCCATTGTTGTGCCCGAGATCACCGCGAACAACTTTGAGCTTAAGCACGGTTTGCTTACCCTCGTTCAAAACAAACAATTTTTCGAACATGACAAAGAAGACCCTCGTGCTCACATCCGTTATTTCAACAAGATCACTTCTACGATGAAGTTCTCGAACGTCAGTAAAGCTTATACTTTTCCCATTTTCCCTCGAGGGTGCCTCCCGGATTTGGCTTGAAAAAGAACCCCCTCGATCGATTCTCGCATGGGATGATCTTGTTTCAAAATTCATCAACAAATTCTTCCCTCCTTCCAAAACAACAAATCTTCAAAATGAAATCACGAGATTTCAACAACGATTTGATAAAAATTTTTACGAGGCATGGGACCGATTCAATGATCTTCTTCGAGCATGCCCACATCATGGATTTTCAGAGTTACATCAACTAGATACTTTCTATAATGCTTTGAACTCTAATGATCAAGATTCGTTGAATTCCGCCGCGGGTGGTAACTTTTTGGATAAAATGCCCCGTGATTGCCTAAGAATCACCGAGAGCAAATCCAAAGTTCGTAATTCACATAACAAACCGGTTGTTGCCATAGTGAGTTCGAGCACTTCCACCCCCGGTATTTCTCCCGATGTTGCCGAACTTAAAGATATGGTGAAAGCCTTACTTCTCGATAAGAAAAATCAAACCCAAGCTCCCACTCTCGTGAAAGCGGTCGAGGAAAGTTGTGTTACTTGTGGTGGTGCTTATTCTTATCGAAATTGTCCCGCCACCGATGGCAACGTTTATCGTGTCAATATTCAAGAGTACGTCTCTCAAGCCGCCACAGCTAATTTCAATCAAGGAAATACCGGTTACCGAGCCCCGATTGCTAATCAAATTCGACCTCCTGGTTTTCCTCCCGTTTAAAACCAAGGAAATAACCAAAATCGTTACAACAAAAACCAGGGGACTAATTACAACCAAATCTAAATTTATCAACCACCGATTAATCAACCCTCGGTTCCCCAAGCTCAACCTTACCAAGCTCCGGCTCCACAAACACAAGGTGTGACAAAGACCGATTTTGAAAGCTACGTCAAAGCTAATGATGCGGTTATGAGAAACATGCAAGACCAAAACCAAAACTTGCCAAATCAAATGACCAATTTAACGGACATGCTTTCCAAATTCGTGAATTCCAATACCGCTTCTACTTCAGGTTCAGGGACACTCCCTAGTAATACCATTACTAACCCGAAGGTAGATTTGAAGGGTATTACCACCCGAAGCGGTGTTGCTTATCAAGGACCCACTACTTCTTCTTCTCCTCCTAAAGTAGTGGAACGTGAAACCGAGGTGACAAAGGACATGGTGCTTCCTACTAATAACGGAAGTACCGAATGTAGACTCAACGGATGCTTTGATCTTTGCCAAAATTTGCCTCGACTCTTAAAGCCATAATTGGAAACAAAGAAAATTAAGTTGAAATGGTCTAGAAACATCGTTGATGAGCATTGCTCGCGATTTCTCCTCAAAAAGTTACCTGGAAAACTTGGAGACCCCAGCAAATTTCTAATACCATGTGATTTCCCAGAATGGATGAGTGCTTAGCCTTAGCCCAATCTGGCGCTAGCATAAATCTCATACCATTATCCGTGTGGAAAAAGCTTTCTCTTCCAGAGCTCACTCACCTTGTAATGACTCTTGAAATTGCAGACCGTTCGATTACCCAACCGATCGGTATCGCCGAAGATGTTGACGTAAAAGTAGGAAAGTTCCAATTCCCGACCGACTATGTAGTCATAGACTTTGACGCCGATCCCCGAGTTCCCCTAATTCTCGGGAGATCCTTCTTAAATACCGGACGTGCTTTGATTGATGTTTACGAAGGTGAATTAACTCTTCGTGTTGGAAAAGAAGCCGTAACCTTCAATCTTGACCAAACTTCGAGATACTCCTCTAATTACCATGATATGACGGCGAACAGAATCGACGTCATTGAAATGGCTTGTGAGGAGTATTCTCAAGAAGTTCTCGTTTCTCTGATTGATCGCGAGTGGCAATCTCACTCCTAATTATGACCGCGCTCGTATCATACCAATCTTCTCCCTACTCTCACGGTGCCCTTCGGGAAAAAGATTTTTCTTCTTGAGGACGTCGAAGCTTCCTCGCTCTTGAAGATGAACCAACTTCACTCGGAAGAACTAAAAGTTGTGGAAGCTAAACTGATAAATCTTCAATTGCTGAACTCCCGAAGGTCGAACACAAGGACTATACCACCTCAGAACTCGAATACGCATTTAGTTGGGAAGGTGACAACAAGTTGCCCGTCAAAATTGCTAGAAACTTGAGTGTCGAGGAAAAAGCCAGCCCTCTCAAAAAGGTTTTGAAAGGTCACACAATAAGCGAGCCATCTCATTGAAACTCTCGACATCAGGGTATTAACCCAAATTTTATACTCACAAGATTCTTATGGAAGAGGACTACAAACCCGGCATTCAACACCAAAAGAGACGGGTGAATCGCAAAATCCATGATTTCATTAAAAAGGAGGTTGAAAGTGGTTCCCAAGCAGGAAATCCACCATTCTCGCTCTGAAGTAAATAAAGAAAGAACATTACATCAACATACAAGTATGTTAACCGAAACTAGAAATGGTCAATTCCAAGATACATAACAAATATATCATAATTGGGGGCATACTTGCAATGAAAGAATAACATTGACCGCATCGTAGAGGTGCTCTGTTTCAAAATTTTCCCCAACAAGTTCCGGGCTCATTTGTGAATATAATAGTGCAACCTACAAAATAATAAATTAGATATCAACAACATTTTGGAAAATATTAGTTGTATACAACCAACAAGGGTTAACACTAGTGGTACTAAGTGTATCCTACGTACCAACCAAGGGCATGGGTTCAATTCACATCGTAGTCTTTTTTTTTTTTTTGAAAGGCAATTCACATCGTAGTCTTGTGTATGACTTATTTCTCATACAAAAAAATAAGAATAATACTATTAAATACAAACCTTTAAGCCTTCAGCAGTACAATCTGAGACTTGCCAACCATGGTCTTGCATTGAAAATGTCCATGCACCTTTAGAAATATGTCGGTACATCTTTTTGAAATCTCCAGGGGGGTTTTTGCGAACCTAAAAATATCGAATATGCAGATATATTTGGGTTAGTTGCTCTCTGAAGTAAATTTCTTCTTAGATGTTTTCTCACTAGAATGAAATATTATGTACCTGCGACGATTTTACAAAGTCGTGTGCTTTTCTAAGATTGGGTCCATATACTTCACCTAGGTTACTTGACATAATCGCTTGAATAGCAAAAGCTGCATCCCACATTTGACTCCCAAAACTCTTCAAAAAAATTCTACATTTAACATGGATATATATATATATATATATTGCGGAGAAATGGATGCCAAAGATGTTAGTGATGTACCTGCATTTTCATCCCATCCTCAGCAACCCACAAGTAGTCAGGAATTCGTGCCAAATGACGCTTATATGCATCCCCATTCGGATCTTCCACCCAGGTTGCAATCAAGCATAACACCTTGAGGAATAAATGCTACAAGTTATAAACTTAAAATTTGAAGACAAACTAAGTTATGGTCAAGAGACTTCGGCTAGCTCTTTTTCACGCCTTTTTTTTTGTTTTTAGACGTACTTCTTGAAGTTCCCGATTTTTGTTGATGTGTTTTGTCTTAGAGTGGATTTTGGTGTCTTTGTGGGTGTTGTTGTTGGTGTTAGTGGAATTATTTGGTGTTTTTGGTGCTTAAAATTTTCTGTTTTAATAAGGTTTTCTTTGTTGTTTAAACAGTTAAACTTCAACGATCACTTATGACATATAAATCAGATACCTTTTCCACACATCCGATGCAAAGATATCTACTGCTCTGATCTTCATAGTGAACATGCTCCATTCCAACCTTTAGCGCCTTTTCTCGTAGCATAGAAAATGGCCAACGTGTTAAAATAGGTTCTGCAACATTATGAAGAACACCCCATACCATATCTTGTACAAGAGGATGTGGGTAGTAGAGATCCTCCTGAAATACACAATCCATAGATGTTGTAAGATTCTTGCGTGGTTTTAACGATGAATAGAGTTGAAGGGTTTTAAAAGATATATTACGAACCTTTGCACAAGTATTACGTGCTCTGTTCCAATTAATTTTGTGATAAGGATCGCTATAAATCTCTTGTCATAGTGCTTGAACCAATCTGGTTATTCTTCCCACGAATCTTTTGTCGTATAAGTATGACATCGGCATGTAAACTAAGACAATAACACAACATTTTGCCTCTATGCGTGTACTTTTATGATATTATAAGATGGATTTTATCATAACAACTATTTGATTTATCATACTATTAGGTCCTTAGAGGTAATGACGCTAACCTGGATGGATAGGAAAAAAATTAGGAGGAGCCAAAATTCCGGTGGCATAGGGTTGCATCCTCCCCATTCATATACTCTAAGAATCTACAAAAGATAGGTTTTATTTTTCGTATGCATTTCAACAAGCTTCCATAAAATACATAGTATACGTTAATGTTTGCATTTATGATAACCAATGTGTAGGAAGAATAATTGCTGGGAAACAGAGTGTGAGCCAAAACTTTCCTCATGAAGGAGTCCCGACTGCACCACCATGGTCAAGGATCCATTTACGGCCCTTAACTACAGCCATATCCTCTGCACCACTATCTGCTTCTTCTCCAAGTAATCTCAAGGTAACGTAACTAAGTACTGACCCAAACATCGTGCTATGACCCTCGATTTGTAATCCCCAACGTCCATCTTCATTCTGTAATTATAAATTTTATATGATCTCGAAGGATTTTGACTCTCATTGCATGAACTGAAAAGCTATACTAGAAATAAAACATTACAAATACCTGATGGTTGTATATGTAGCGTTTAATTTCTAGCTGATGTGCAGGTGTTAGAACGACATTCATGGCGCCTGTCACATACAGTGCTATCACCTGTTCATAGACATGTGTTACTAAATCGTGTAATGATTACATCTTCTCTTAATATTTCACGCAGATCGAATTAACGTTGCCAACACAAACATGAGTTTGAGTACATAGAAAAGTTACCAGTGGAGGGAGGAAGAACAAAGGGCCAGCAGATTCAGCAGGCCAGTGACCATCATGGGCTTGAATAGTGGAGTAGAAGCTAATGGCTCTTCTGAGTGTAGTTGTGACTGCTTCTTTTGTTACTTCTTCGGTTTCTTCCAGTTTTATTGCTTTTGGTATTTCTGGTATCTGGTTCTCCTTTCTGAGCTGTGAGATCAAGAAAACATAAGAAGAGTGTGCCGTTCTTAAAAAAAAAAAAAGAAGAGTGTTGAAATGTTAACTATTTGACTACATCATAATTTGAATGAATTCTAACTCAAAGTGATCCTTTTTACAAAAAAAACTATAACTTCAGATTCAGCTACAAAGAAGAAATCAAGCAATTATGTGCTATATGACACCATGGATTTTAATTAGTAGGTACCTGATAAGTTGATAAATTAATGGCAACATGGCAAACACAAACAGGACGGATCGATGCATAAGGTCCATTATATCCCGAAATAAGCTTGAAATAGGTGAGATGTCAAGGCGTTTGACTCTCCTTTGGCCTAAATGTCTTCATCTTGGAGTATATTTTATATTTTGTCTATTATGATTTTCAGTTTTATTTTGTATAAGCGTCTCGTCCCCTCCGTCACATAGTAACTGTCCACTGTTAACTTAAGAAGAGTAAATAAGAAGAACAAGCAGTCTTTCAAAAGAATGTCCTCATATGCGCATGGAGAGACAAGGGTGTCCAATTAACTCTTTCGAAAATAAATATCTGAATTTCTGTTTTTAGTAGCACACCTAACAGTGCCGGCCCTGGTACTGGGTGACGTGGGCGACCGCCCAGGGCATCAGCGATTGGGGGGCATCAAAATCTTATATTTATATAGATTGAAATATACATATCGTTAAGTAGATTTAGATCAGTAAATATGAAGGTTTTACTGAAAAAAATGTTAGAGGAAGAAGATGACACTTTTTGGAGAGAGAAAGTGAATATTTAATTTATACAGTATTCGTTATGTGGTCAATCACGTGGGTAACATTTTACTCGGTCAAGAGAAAAATGTCAAATACAAGCTACTCCTTATTTTCAAAAAATTGTGGAGTCTTTATACCACCTTTAACTCTCTTCTTATTTTCAAAAAATTGTGGTATCTCCTCTTACGTATTTATTTGCGGTTATGTTATTGTCACGTGTTTGGTACATTTTTTTTATTTCGTATTTTTTATCATTTTAATAATTTTACTTGTTAAACTTTATATTTTTTTCTTTTCAAAGTTTTATAATATATATAAAAAAACAAAAGCTTATTGGCCTAGCGGTACGTGAGTGACCCTTCAACTTAAAAGTTGTGAGTCTAAGTCTCGTAAAGACATGTTAGATATGATTTGTGAGATAGGTAATATAGGTCATAAAAATTTGTCGTTCTAAAAAAATTATAAAGAAAAACATAAAACATAGGGTATAACTTTTAAAAATGGGGGTCTTAATAATTATAATTCGTGTTTTTTAACTGTTAATTTTACAAACTTTACTAACACGACCAATATAGTTATTTTATGGTTTTCTGCTAGTTATATTTTCATGTTTCTGTAGTTTCACTACTTTTCATTTATATAACTTTATATCTATTGTTTTATACCTTTAGTAATTCGTTTATTTTATAATAAATTTAAAATTAAAAATTTAAAAAGATAGTAATTATAAATAATTTATTAAGTACTATAACTTGTACCTTTGTATATCAAGTGATAAATTAATCATTAATATATTGTGAGAAGTTATCAGTATATGAATGACCTAACAATTTTTCAATCGAAATTTTTGACCAAAATTTAAGTTTTAGTTATTTGTTTCACAGTATATTTATAACTCGCTAATTTAAATACATATTGTGGCGTGATCATTCACTCTCTAATATGTGTTATCGGAGTAATATTGACAAATTTTGACAAGTAATATATACGGAGTATTAGGTAAAAAAAATTGTGTTGTAAGGTCTTTGGAACAACTTATCTTATTTAACTACCTTGTTTTCTCCGACTAACCAATTAAGAAAACCCTATCTGACCATTTTTCTAACATACTATTAACAAAGTAGCGGATAATATTGTAGCAAAAATACTTAAAATTTATTAGAATAGGGCATTTTTTTCAACTCGCTAGGTATCCAAAATTCAGGACCGGCCCTGACACTAAAATAAGTAGTTATTAATTATTTTGCATAGAGATTTTTCCACTCTACTTATACATATCTCAACGATATATCTTAGGTGTCTACATCAAAGACTTGAACTATAACATTTTTGGTTAGGTTTACACGGGATTACACCTTAGACGAAGGCTTTAGGGTTACGTAATTTTTTATTATTATTGTTTACAAATATGTTGGTATATCTTCCCGTATCCTCATTTTACGACATTACATTTTTGTATTTTGTATACAAAAAATTAATGTGCCTAGAAATATCATTATTGTACAAGAAGTACTCTTACTTCTTATTCCCTATTCATTAATTTTTTTAGAAAGACAAATATCCACACACCTATACACTATCACTGAATATCTCACCCATTTCTAAACCGAGACTTGAATCCTTTTTAGTGGATTGGTCACTCATATATCGCTATGTCAGGGCCTTTTAGCTAATCTGGATTAGTTAAGAAGTTGTCAGTATGAGCTTTATTGATTAGGTCGGTCCCAACGTATTGGTGGCTTGTTAGGAATCATTATTTTTTGAAATTCATATAGCTTCTTTTCAATGTTGTCTGATTGTTTTTGTTGTAGAGGTCTTTGAGGTTTGTAGTTACATACCATGTTAGTGGAACTGTATCAGTGGGGCTTTAATGTTTCGGTGTATTTATTAGTAGGTCATATGATAGGTTAAGATAGTGTATAGGTATTATAGACAGGTGATATGACCTTTACACCCTAACATCTGACATCTGGCATATTTCGAACTTTAAATGTTATGTTATCTTTGACATTTTGGTCCGGGTTCGATTTTTTTTTATCATTTAGACTTTTTGCCGTCGCATAAAACATGGCCGCGTATGCCTGTAAATTTCCAAAACATATTTGAAATAATAAATCATACTTATTATATTTATCTCTCATTTATAACTAAACAATTTTTGATCGGTTTTTTTGGTTCCTGAGACTTTCAAATTACTGTGACGGGGTACACTATTGAAGAATAATAACAATATGTTACTTACTAGTCACTATTTGAGGAATATATACTATTCCTAATACTATTCATAGCACTATTTAAGAATATATACTATTCATAATACTATTCCTAGCACTATTTAAGAATATATATTATTCCTAATACTATTCATAATACCATTCCTAATACTATTCCTAACACTATTTGAGAATATATAATAGTATTATATTTTCATAATTACTATTCCTAACTACTATTCCTAGCTATATCTTTGAGAATATATATTATTCCTATCTTTTTTAAAAATTGGGAAAATATCAGGTGATGTGGAGTAACTATGTGAATAGAGCAAGAAATAGGTATAGGTAGGGTAGTATGTAGGAATAATTACCATGTTGGTTGTTTAATTATATTTTTTTTGAAGTTGGTCAGGTTTGTCGCGACCTTTAAATTGTTGCTATTGCTTGTCTTGGGATGGGTAGTGTTACCGAGATAAAATTTTTCTAAGAAAAACTTTGGGCCTTGTCGTGGATCTTTTAGGTTTTATTAAAGACATAATATATTTTTCGGCAATGCTTAACAGTGTTACTCAATTATATTTACCAAAGGTTTTAATTAAATATTATAAAAACATTTAGGAAATGTTATCAAATAAATACTCATTTTTATAGGAAAAATGATTTGGAAAACAATGGCGCAACTTTCGTGTTTTAAATCAACCGTTTTTACTCATTAGCCTAAACAATACCCACTAAACTCAAAATCTATCTATACATCATTTGCCCTGTCATTTTAAGCCACTTATTATTTTTATTTTTCACTGTGATACTTGGATGTAGCGTTGCCTTCTATTTTTTGCCTTTGAATAGACCACATCAGTCTTTTTTTCTATTTATTTTTTTAACTAACGCGTTATGGGCACGCACTATTAGTTGTTGTCCCGAATCTTTGGACCAATGTATCTGTTCGATTTTCATACAAATTAAAGCCTCTTTTACACCCTTACTATCACGTTTATCTTTTCGTGTAAATACACATATTGCATTAGGTTGTCTTCGTTTATCTTAAACAACAGCATCAACACTTCTGGTCATATCTCCTTTAAAGTTAGCCACAAATCGTCTTCTCATTTCTAATAGAAACACTCAAAACTCCCAAAGCTAATATCCAAGAACAACACTCAAAATAAATATAACATAAATACTGGCGAAGCCTTGAGTCTAAGACGACAAGGAAGGAAAATGAAAAAGGAAAGATAAAATCGTTCTTGTTTTCTGACGAATAGTTAGTAAGGTTTGGTCCTAGTATCTTTATTCATTATACTCGTTTATGACATTTTTTTCTTATACATGATACACAAATAAATATTTCTTTCTGTTCCGTGTTGTCTTTGTGGAAGACCCGTCTTTGGAACGATGAGTTTTGTTTTCCTTTCGTTATGTCGTCAATACGGGTTTCAACCGAAGGTATAGTCCGCTTTTCCAACGTTCAAGATTTTATTTTATAAACCATTTTTGCGTCTATCTCTATGTTCTTAACAGTATGAAAAATATACCACCCTTCTTTTCTATTGTGTTGCTCCGGCGAGTTCGTAATTCTTGCAGCGACGACGTCTATATTCCTACCTTAGTTAGTACATCGCCAGTGATGTGTATATTAATTGTGTCCTAGTTCGATTGGTATGTTGGCTGAATTAGAATTTATGTTGGTTGGTTTTATTGACGTTTAATAAAAGAGAAATCAATAAAATGGCACAAAAGTGGTGTCATCATACAAATTGGTTGTTTCGTTGTCGTTACTGTCATTGAGAAGAAGAAGCATAGCAGAAAAATACATAAAATAAACCAACATTTGTACACGTGAAGTGTTGTTATTTCAAAATCAGTTGTACTAAATGGCCTTTAACGTTTTAATTACTGACATTTTCGTAACTTGCAAAGTGGGTTACTATGACATTGTAATTTAATTATAAATTAATTAATGAAAATAGAAGAACTAGTCTTCACGTCCATGTCATGCAATAGAATTGAAAATTACTTTTTGTCCTTGATTTTAAAGATGGTACAAAATAAATATTGTAGATTTTTAAGCGTATCACTTTTGAGCCCTTGGCCATTTTAAAGCTCTTCAAAACTAGTCCGAAATCATGGTCTAGTTATTTTGTCTTTAACGTAATTATGTTTATAAAATGTACGTCTCAAATGTTATAATCGATATAAAAATTTATTTGCATTTATTCGTGTAATATTTATAAAATCATAAGATGCTCGACTTTATTTAGCTTCTTTTGGATTTCTCTCAGCTTTTGAACGTTTTTCTTATTTATCTTATATTCATTTTGATTTAGATGTGTTTATAGTCCCTCTCTTTCACTTGTTTCTATAATGTCTTTACAAATCTCTGGGGGAAGAATACATGCTCATTACAAACTTGTTTGAGTACTGTTTACATACTTGTTTTCATACTCCATACTATTTTCAAAACTCGGTTTCTTGATTTTTTATAATACCTCTTTCTACTTTGGATTTATAGTATTTAAAGCTGTTTATGAGTACAATGGTTATCTTTTCATTGTAAACAGTATTTCTGGTTATATCTACAAGTTTACGTGTTGCCTAGTAGCGATTTTGACCACTCAAATGCCCGAAACTATCATGAACTGTTTAATTACAGATTGTTAGCGTGAATGTTATAAATAGATCTATTGGGTACATATTTATAACTATCCCGGGTGAGTAGCGCTCACTGTGTCGGTTGTACCGGACAACGGGTATATATCTGTCAATTTCTTTAGTGTCCTTGGTTAGGACATCCGGTAGGGCAAGAAATTCATTTGGCTCATTATATCGATACCTTAATTAGCTCCAGTGTCATGAGGTTAACGGCACGGTAAATACATTTATGTGTTACTGTATCTGTTTAGTTGTATTATTTTAGAAATTCTTTTGGTCACACTACTTTGTTCGAACATTACTTGGTTATTAAAAAAATTTTTCATTTTATACTGAGGTGAAGCATGTTGACGTTATTCTCTTTTGAATTCAACTTGTACATTTACAAATATCATTATGAACTCACCAAACTTTATGTTGAATCTTTTAAGATATTTTTCTCAGTGTGAATTAGATGCTTAGATTATCTGATGTGCATTGGTGTCTAAATTGACAAGATTTCATTCATGGATTTCTACTTAATATACATATGATCAAAAACCTGTTGTAATTGTTTTCAAGCTTTTTGTGGTGATGCAATTATGGGACAATTGTGGTATATCAATTGTCAAACCAAAAACAACTGTGATTATTTTGCAACACGACACATTTAGAGGTCGTTTTCTATTGTATCTGTGATGTTTGTATTATGAAGTAGCGCCTACGAACATACAGTTCGTTGCGACACATTTTGGGGTGGGTGTTACAGATTGGTATCAGAGCACTGGCTATAGAGAACTAGGTTGCATATTTTACCCTAGACCCGTTTTCACAAACATTGCATCACATCAAACATTTTCAAAGTGCATACACACTACTTGCTTACTTGCTTACTTGCTTACATTACTTGTTACATTAAGTGCTTACATGACATACATATATGTAATATATATGCTTGCATCCCTTTTGCGTATATCGTACGTTTATTTATATAGGAGTTATTTATATAAATACCAGAACATTTCTTAAAATATTGTGAGTTGCACAATGGTCTTACTTCGTCCTCAGACATTGTAATATAAACAATGGTCTCTAAAATATATTTTTTTCAAGACTTTATACAATATCGTACTACAAAAAAGCCATCATAATTTTGTTTACATGGAATTATGTATAAATCTAAGTATTACAAGACTTGTATAGGCGGGACTTGTAATATGAGGATTGATATGATAGTTGCTATGTTAACAAAACCCGTCACAATTCTGTTTACATGAGATTATGTATTAATCTAAATATTACAAGTCTTGTATGGGCGGGACTTGTAATAGAAGGATTGATATGATAACTGTTATATTGACTCGTTCATAAAGACCTTTATCTTATTTACTCTAACCGAGTACTCATTAACTATTTTAAACACTATGTCGATTTTCCCTGATTGTTTTGCTCCCCGTCTCCGAAGACGAGTTTTAAACACTCGTTCCATACTTATTAGAACAAATGCATTGTCATGTTATCCACCACCTTGAAGGTTATGTGAGTACGCGTATTGCATCGGAAATTATTAAGTAGGATGATTTATAATCTCTTTATTTGAAAGGATTGTGACGCCTCTTCAGTTAAATAAAGAAATTGTAAATCCCCGTACCATAAGTTTATCATTTCTTACTTACATAAATTAGGACGCTTCTTTATGTAAGTAATGAATTATAAATGAGTGGGCTTAATGGTATCCAATATGACACGAGTATGAACTCGAACCCGATAATCACCATAATCCGTTAAAAAGGTTTAGAAGCAAAATAGTGTCTTGCCACTCCGCAGAAATCTTAAGGCCTCGCTTGAACTGCCTTATCTCATTCTTAAGTTATTACTTTTGACGTTATAAATCTTTACGATCATGAACTGTTCGTGGAACTAACAGACTTGTTACACACTTAAACTTATGGAGTTGATTCATCCATGAACTAACGACTGAGTACTATATTCCGCCGTCTATCGCATAAGCTCTTCCGCAAGCTCCTCCCATTTGTTGAACTTGGTTCTGGGGATACTGTTCTCGAAATGTCCTCACTCTCTATATCCCATCACCATTTGTTATAGTATTGACGTTATGGTCGCTGTTGTTGAGTCCTGGAGCGGTCCCAGCTTGTACAACTTTATCCAATAGGTAATGCAACCCCCTTAAACCAGATAAACACCTACCGACGAAACAGATAGTCGAACTATTCATTTCGGGCCACTAGTACGAAGACTTAGGTCGCGACACATCCTAGTAATGCCTAAGTAGGTTGAATACTTACATCCTTAAGCCTCGTCCGATGTTAACCGTCGAACATTACAGATATCAGAAGCTAGACGCGGGCCGTGAACATTTAAAACTGTATACAAACATACTCACGCGACTACACTTTCTCCTTCGATGTTTTCACTACTAAGAGACTTTCTTCATGACGCGGTTATATCAGTCATAAGATCTGTAATGATATTTTTGAGATACCTATTTTGATGGATTAAATATCCTGGTCAAACTTAGCCAAAATTTTTGGTATATGGAGAAGTGTCGAAACATCTAATTTTGCTGAATGAAGTTATCAGCGTCTTGTTTAGAACTGGTTTATTAAATCTTAAATCTTTTCTTGGTCACACAAACGGTTAACACAAATTTAATCTCGGGACGAGATTTCTTTAAGGGGTAGGTACTGTAACATCCGGTAATTTTCGAAATTTTAAATGACTATTTTACCCTTTGACTTTTTGGGTCTGACTTGACTTTTTGACTTTTGGTCTTTTATTGTCACATAAAAACGATTACCGCGTAACCGGTAATGTTTCGGAACATATTTAAATAATAAATCATATTTATTATTACATATCTTCCATGTGCAAAAATATTTTAAACTTATTTGACTTGAAATAACGAGAAGATATATGGTTTAATTCTTAGTTTGAACGTATCAAAAAACGACCCGCTAAATTCACGTTTTACGACTCAACTCTAAAGCAATTTGATGTAAAACGACATTCCGACAAACTTTTTGAGTTTTGCCCGAGACCCGAAAACAGACAGAAAGTGACTGAAATGCCCTCGCAAGATTATAGAAACAAGAAAATAATTAAATATATTTAAATAACGACTTTTTATTAAATCAAAATATTTAATAAATTAGTCATCAATTTTATCAGTAACTTTGTTGTAGCCGCAAATATTCAAGAAGTAAGAGTAAAAGATCCATTTTACAGACAAAGTTTATCAAAATATACAAAAGAATAATAAACTTATTAAAATAAACTTATAAACATTTATAGAAAACAGTCGAAGTGAATACACGTTATTTATGGAAAAATGATTTGGAAAACAATGGCGCAAGTTTCCGGGTCTTGAATCGACCGATAACTAGTCAAAAAAACGAGTCCCGAATCGAAGTTATCCAAAAACTACGTTAAAATTTACAACATGGAACCCTCAACTAACTTATCATATTATTTATAACTTTTAATATATATATATATATATATATATATATATATATATATATATATATATATATATATATATATATATAGTAGGGATCTAGTGAGAAGTAAATTAAAATAAGAAATGGTGAGAAGTGACTAAAACCATAAATTTGAGATGTAACGATTTGCATTAGATGCATTTCTATTCATTTAGATGAACCATTTCGAGTTTCGAAAGTTAATTTGATGTGTAGATGGTGCAAATTGATTTTCCATGATTTTTAGCAACGTGCAGGAGTAACAAAAAAATTATGAGAAAACATGAAATGCATCTATATATCTGTATATGCATCTAATTAAAAGCTTGAAATGCGTTATAATGCATCTAAGATTATAGAGATGCGTCTAATTTAAGTCGGTGCATCTCGGATATGCGATTATAGTTACTTCTTATCCTTCTTATTTTAAGAAAACTTCTCATTTGATCCTAACTATATATATATAAGTTATTTTAATTTTTTTTTCATTTCATTTTGATAAAAACACACACACATATACACTTCTCTCTCTCTCTCTCCCAATATTCCGGCGACCACCACCGGCCGGATTCCGGCCACTTTTTCCGGCCAAACTCCGGTGAACCTAAAATTTATAAAAAAGGTAGATCCATCCCCGATCTACCACCCCACACGCCGTCACACCATCTCCACTACTAACCACGACAGCCGCCACCCCCCCTTCGGCTGCTACCCCACGACAGCCCCACACCACCATTGTCATCATCATCGCGACATCATCATCACCATCCTCTACGTCACCACTGCCACCACACCACCAACCACCGCGACCACCTCCACCACAGCCGTGACAGCCAACACCATCATCATCATCACGTCGTCGTCATCATCATCCGAACCGTCACCACCACAGCAACACCACAAAGGGGGCAAGGTTGCGTGTGTTTATAACCACCGAGTAAGGGTGCGTTGGGTTTTTCTTATTTACAGAGGTGTTTGTGTAGGTCTTAAGGCAGCATAAAGGGTGCGTCTGCCGGGCAACCACAAGGGATGTGTTTGTTGGCCTGCAACCACCTACAAGGGGCGTTTGTCGCCGATACCAAGGCCTCGATTAAGGGTGCTTTGGTTGGCTGCGTGGCATCACAGAGGGCGTTTGGTTTCGGGGTTAACACCAAGAGGGTGCGTTGGTTGTTCTAAAACCGCACAAGGGTGCGTTTGGGTTGGCAGAAACACCCAAAGGGTGCGTTTGGTTGTGCAGTTTCATCATAAGGGTGTGTTTGGGTGAGCATGAAACCATTAGGGGTGTGTTTGGGTGAGCAGGAAACCATTAGGGGTGTGCTTGGGTGAGCAGGAAACCACTAGGGGTGCGTATGGGTTTAGCAGAAAAATCGACATAGGGTGCGATGGGTTAGCAGAAACACCCAAATAGCGTGTTTTTGTTCGCACGTTATTACAGCAAGGTGCGTTTGGTTAATATAAATCGACAAATACATATATATCGAAAGATTTTATAAACATATAACCGATATAATGGTGGTTTAAATGATAAATAAAATTAATAATTATTATTTTGTTCAGTTTATAGATATATATATATATATATATATATATATATATATATATATATATATATATATATATATATAACACGCGAGTAATTGCAGCACGGATTGATTGAAAAAGGATTAAGTTATATAGTTTTAAGATTGTTTAATTTATAATTATACAATAACCGGATAAACAAACAAAAACTATACTTTTACAAATGGGATAACTATTTTAGCTAGAACTGTCAAGGAAACGAAGTACTAATTTATAAAATATATTTTATAAATTCCCGACTATAAGGTGAAACCATGACTATATTGTAAAAGCATTACGAAACATCGGCTACATGATTCGTAACATTAAAAACGTGAGATAATTTTATATGCAAGAACCTCTTATTAATTAAATTAGTGATTTCCGAAAACGTGTCGAAATATCTTATTTCAATTATTTTTCTCACGTTCGTCATATAATACTTGCAAAGTATTATATACTCATATTATTCTTTTGGGTGTTTGTCTTTGTCATATAATTTACGATATGAATTATACACTTGTTCATTCTTAATATGTATTATATACGGAATATATTACACACTTTACGTTTACTTTCGATTTATTTTATTTAACCAACCACCAAACTATTACAACTTATAATCTAAATCTTTATCAACGTGTCGCGTTGATGTACTCATCCATCGGAAAACCCAAATACATTATCCTAGGCTAGTGGATCTTAGCCGTTAAGGTAAACCGCAACTTCTTAATCAAGCCGTTCCGATTTTCCGTTCGTGCTGTGCTTAATATGTGTAGTTCTGCCAATCGTTCTACAACATCAATGTGAGTTTATAGCCCCATGTTTTACTAGTTTTACATATATTTTTGGGGTGAGAACATGCTTGTTTACAAATGCATTTACATGGTTGATTTCTTGTTTGGTTTACATACTCATTTATATATCTCGCGAGGAGATACAATACTTGGAATAATTTTTGAACGTAAACACATACTATACTTTTATAATTACGGATTAGCTTAGGTTGTATGAACTGTTAAATCACTTGGAGGGTGAGCGTGAATGTTATGAAATAGATCTATTCGAGATTGACAACCCCCGTTCGGGTGATTAGCTATCATTGGGAAAACGAACGCTATAACATGTCGGAATATGATTGGTTGAGTCTTCAGGGCCAACAATTACATACACATGAATATTTTCAGAAATGCCCGTGTTGTTACTTCGAGGGGACACCTAAGATGGGTAACATATTATTTTTCAATAATGCTCGGGAAGTGTTTCTTGAAGGAACACCTAGATGGTACACTCTTACTGTGCCAAAATAAAGTGTCATTCATACAATCTACTCGCAGTTTCATGAAACGTAGAGTAATTGTAATCATTGATTTATACTCAGAATGGATATTTAATGTGCCATGAATAAAGTGGCAATAAATACGATTGAATAACATTTATGGTGATATCTATAAAAATATCATACATGCTTTGAACAATTGCGGTTCAACGTTCATACGTATATTTTTGTGACTATTTGGGGATTGAAATGGTCATGCATACTTTACAACTATTTAATTTCTAAAAATCATACATAAATTTTGGAAGGACATTTAAGTTTTTTAAATGGTCATACACACTTTACAGAACCTTGTTAACATTTATACTTAACAAACCTAGGAACTCACCAACTTTATGTTTGACACTTTTAAAGCATTTTTTCTCAGTGAATTAGATCTTGGCTACTTGATGTTGCAGCTTGAGTCTAAAACTGACAACAACAAGATTTTATTTATAGGATTTCTATTTGATATGTCAGTATGATCAAATCTCGTCGGTTTGTTTATCAAGCTTTCAATGTGATGCACTTGATTAGACAATGTTATATTAATTTCACGAAAAATCAAAACAAGATTACTTTACAAACGACAAAGTTAGAGGTCGTTCTCTTGTATCTAGCGTTGTGTATTATGAACTAACGCCCCCGGACACATTTCCGCTGCGACATATTTTTTGGGGTGCTACAGGGGTCCTTTGGCCAAGGTGGAGGTGATTTTCTAGAGGAGGGAGCAACGGGCAACACCAACATCAAGCAGTGTCTTCGCAAGGTTGCGGATGGACACTTTACAGCCGCAGTAAAAGTGTTATCCTCCTCCGGTGTTGCTCCATACTGTGATGATACTATTAAAGCCTTGGAGGCTAAGCATCCTTACAAGCCACCCCCATCCATGCCTAGCATCACATTTTCTGAGCCTCCCCTTGTAGCAGAGATTGATAGTGTCTTTAGTTGCATTAAATCGTTTCCTAAAGGTACTTCATGCGGGAGAGATGGTTTGAGGGCACAACATATCTTGGATGCATTATGTGGAGAGGGGTCTGCTACTGCCACGGATCTCTTAAAGGTCATCACCTCGGTCGTTAATTTGTGGTTAGCGGGGAGGTGTCCGCCTATCTTGGCAGAGTTTGTTGCATCTGCTCCTCTCACGCCTCTCCTTAAACCAGATAGCGGGATTCGACCCATTGCAGTAGGCACTATATGGAGACGTTTGGTTTCCAAGGTTGCTATGAAAGGTGTGGGTAAAGAAATGTCAAAGTACCTTAGTGATTTTCAATTTGGGGTCGGATGTCGATGCGCTGAGGCTATTTTACATAGCGTCAATCGGGTGTTGAGTGAATACCAAAATGATGGTTCTCTATGCAATGCTTACTGTGGTTTTTTCTCGAATACGTTTAACCTCAAAGATCGGACATTACTCCATGAGTTAGGGTGAATTGTCCTCTATTCATTGTGGTGGATTATATAAATGGGCAGACAACGAGATTGTATGTAAGGTCAGGACCACACATATCTGGTCTACCACTAGGGTGAAAGCAAGGTGACCCATTGGGACCTCTTCTTTTTGCTCTTATATTGTACCCGCTACTACATAAGATCAAAGACAATTGCAAGCTTCTTCTTCATGCTTGGTATCTTGATGATGGGACTGTTATTGGAGATTCAGAAGAGGTTGCCAAGGTGTTAGACATTATAAAGGTGAGTGGTCCAGGGTCTTGAACTTAATATTAAGAAAACAGAGATATTTTGGCCCTCGTGTGAATGCATGAAAGCATCGTGAGGGTTGATTTCCTGCCGATATACGCAGGCCGTCCAGCGGGTGTTAAGCCTTTCTTGGAAGGAGCTGTTAGTAGAGATGCATATTTTATTAGTGGGTTGGCTATGAGGAGAGCCGCGAATGCTGTTGATTTGATGGGTCTTCTTCCACAGTTATATGACCCGCAGAGTGAGCTCCTTTTGCTTCGATCATGTATGGGTATTGCCAAACTCTTTTTTGGTTTAAGGACTTGTCAACCTGTACACATGGAGGAGGCGGCCTTATTTTTTGACAAAGGTTTGCGTGGGTCAATCGAGAATATAGTGGTTTGTGGTGGACCATTCTTTGGAGACTTACAATGGCGACTTTCTTCTTTATCTATTCAATTTGGTGGTTTGGGTTTGTACTCGGCAAAATTGGTTTCCTCCTATGCTTTTGTAGCCTCGAGGGCCCAATCTTGGGTGCTACAACACCACATCTTACGTGACAGTGGCATATGTGGTATGGATGATGAATGAATGTTTTTCTGTTTGGCTTTGTCTTACGAGATACGATTCAAGCTTTGATATAGCGGTTTCACAAATAAGAGACATCGTCCCCTCTAAAGTCCCAACTAAACACTACAAAATGTCCATTTTATAGCGAAATGATCAAGGATATGAAGTTCACTACATGACTATGAGAACAAAAAGTATTTTGAGTTGTCTACCGGCACCACATGCTCAGGATTTTCTACTAGCTATCCCCATAGACAGGCTTGGTCAACATATGTCACCAGTGGAATATCGCACTATCCTTAAGTATCATCTCATTATTCCATTATTCCCGGTTGATGCGGTATGCCCTGTTTGTCGCAAGGCATGTTTGGATTCTTTTGGGTACATGCGTCCTGTGTACAAGCTCCCCTGATTTAAATACCGACACGATATGGTTAGGGACGTCCTTTTTGACATATGTAGGCGCGTTGGGATCTCCGCCAAGAAAGAAGCACCTGTGAACTTTTTAACTAACCCGTCGGATGGAAGATCTACACTTAGACCGACTGACGTTTTGGTTTTTGGTTGGGTTGGAGGGAAACATGCGTGCGTGGATTTGACCGGGGTTTCTCCTCTCGTAGTGTTAAGTAGTAGGGGTTTTACAGCGGGTCAGGCTGCTTTGAAAGCCGTCTCGGGCAAAGTGACAAAACACGAGAAAGTATGCATTGAAAATCAACACTTGTTTATTCCTTTTGTGTTTGATACCTTTGGTTTTCTTGCACCGGAGGCGGTGGAGCTACTCGGTCGAGTTCAACGGGTTGTGCACAGCAATGTTATGACACCTAGATCCACATATGTGGTTTTTAAACGTATTGGCTTTACAATTCAAAAAGGGCTAGCGACGCAGCTTGTTGCCTGCTTGCCTTTCACCACTATGTAAATCCAATCATATTTATATTTTGATTAAGATCAGATATCAGATCGTTATTATTACAAAGAAAAATAATATAATCACTTAAAGCTAGATCAATCTGTAGTTTGTAAGAAGAATCATTGTCACGGATTTTCTACGTAGCTATTTAAGATGTGATGTAAACTCACAATCATGCATATGCATATATCCCATACAGTTGATTAAATGAAAGGAAACCATATTAAATATTTTTTGGAGTATGGATTAAATAAAGATATCTATCTATCTTCGCATAGATATAAAATTTGTTTAGAGCAAAGGGAACGGTCGGCTGGTAGCTTGGCGCCAAGCCTTGGCGCGAGAAAGGCCGCCGTAAGCATGCAACAAAGTGAACCACTCCCGTGGCTCGCGCCGAAACCTATCTCCGCGCCATGGGCTAACAGCCCACGCGGTTCCAATTTTTTTTTTTTTTTTGGTTTGCTTAGAGTTTGTGTTTTGTGTTTTGTGTATTTTGTATGTTTGTGAGTATGTTTTTGCTCAGTTTGTTAAATTTTTTTTTTGCATGTTGAAGAATGTGGAAACGCAGTAAGAAGAAGACCCAATATGAAATATAGTATTTTTTTTAATTTTTTAATTTATTTAAACCTTATTCTTTTAATAAGTTGACACTATTAGTCCACATAATTTTATTAAATGTATATGTTTTTAATTTCAATTAATTTATTTTAAAGTTATATAAATAAGTGTATTTTAAATAAATAAGAAAAAAAAATTAAAAAAAAAATAATAAAAAAATGCTATGGCACCAGAATTCTGGTGCCAAACCAATGCCACTGAATTCTGATGGCATACCATTTCTGGTGCCAAACTCTCTTTTGCTGACGTGGCACCACTTTTTGAGTTTGGCACCAAGAATTTGACACCACCACTCCGAGTGCTCTTAGAAGTGTGCATATATTTATAGCATAGAGACCAAATCATGGTACAGTTGCCGCATAATAAATGCATTATGCCCACAGTGTTTCTGTTGTGACTGATGTGTGGGCTCCTTCATTTTCATGATAGCGTTATTTACAAAATCTGATGCAACAATTTTACATTGGAATAATTGTTAGATCGAGCTTAGCCTAGCCTCATTTCAAGTATAATTAAAGCTTGATCGGAGCTTGTGTGGATTGTAGTTATAGAGCTCGAGGTCGAGGTCGAATTCTTTGTTAATAAGATTGATTATTAACTTTTTTATCTATAAAGTATAACAAATACTATCTTTAGGCTGTGATTTGAACCACATCAATTTGTGAAGAGATCCCTGTGTGACATTTTAGAGCCCAGTTTGACCCAGAACCAAAACGAGACAAAAAATCTGATTTTTAGGAACTATGAAGTATGAACCACTCAGTTATGGTTTCATAAGGTTTCACAATATATTGATTAATAATCTAAGAACGTAACCTAGAAGCTTGTTTAAAATTGTGAGTCTATTCAGGCAGATGCTTGTGAGGGAGTTTATTTTTACTAGAATTCCATAAGTTCGAGCCTAACAGCTCACGACCATATTAGCTTCCATCCGTACGTAAAATAACTGTTAAAGGTGATTTGTAAACCACGAAAATTAGATCGTATAAAACTACGTACAACTCTAGAAAAGATGTTCTAACAATTAGGTTTATAAGATAAACGTGATGGTGTAGGCATCATAACATCCGTTATAATATGATAACACGATTGACTGTTAAAGAAACTTACTTGAATGCGCATTAACAAGTCGGCGCTCTGTTTGAATTGAAACCGATGAACTTTGAAGTTAAGACGAACCCTCTCTATCTCGGCTCGTTCCTCTTCTGTCCCTGCATCCGGATCAAACTCCCAGTGCTGACGACCAACATGGTTGTTGGTAGTGGTCAGCCACTTTTCACCATCTCCTTCTGCTATCTTCAACTTCCACATTGTTCCTACTTTAGAATTACGCAATAATTAGTGATCACCAACACCATGCACTTAATTTACTTGTTTTTTGAAAATAAAGCCGTTGTTATTGCTCTCTTATACTCACGCAAACACTTATTTATATCTATGAATGCATAAATACATCTTATATTGATATGAATTTTAGGAAGTTAAATTGGTAAACACACTTGTTAATTAATAGCTTGAACCCATCGAGAAATTTTATAGCTACCGCTGCATCGTGAGAGTGATGTAATAAACCATATACCTTCCTATAAAAGCTTGTATGCTGAGGGCTTGAACCATGGAGTATTACAAACATGGAAAGTAGGTTATATTATAGAATATATGGGTTTACTGAGTGTGTGTGTGATGGGGTTGTAATTATTAGTCGAAGAAGAAAAAGACATCACGGCAGCCAAAGAGATTTCCACTAAACGAAGTGATCAAGCCAAGCCAAAAAGAAAAAAAAAGGAATTTGAGAAGGATCCCTAAAAGTTTTTAATTTATTTACAATTCGTATTTGAGTGGTTTGTTAAAAAAAAATTATGTTTTGTCACTTGTTAGTGATTTGTGTTATTTGTGCTAAGGTCATAAATCCACACAAGCGTGATTTGTGTTGGTGATTTGTGCTAAGGTCACAAATCCACACAATTTGTGTTGGTGATTTGTGCAAAGGTCACAAATCCACACAACCGTGATTTGTGTTGGTGATTTGTGCTAATGTCACAATTCACACAATCGTATTCCTATTGTTTTCACTACTACAAAAAACAAGCTATTACCCACGACTTTCCCCAGGAAAAATCTCGTGTGAAGTTTTTCACGGAATACCCACAAATTACCCACCGAATTGGTGTAAATTGTTGACCAAGTTTTCGTGTGAAATCCGTGGCAAATTTCCCACAGATTTCCCACTATTCTTGTTGATTCGACATCCGTGGGAAAATTCTGGCAAATTTCACACATATTTGCCACGGCTACAGATTTCCCACAGATTTTGACTATCGTTTGTTAATTTACATGTGGCAAATTTCACACGATTATGTCCGTGGGAAAGTCGTGGGTAATTTCCCACAGATTTCCCACCAAGTTGATAAATCCGTGGGAAATACGTGTGTAAATACCCATCAATTTCCCACAAAAATATCGTCTTTACGTTTCTGCCTAGTTACACATTCCCACGTTACTTAGTATGTCTATATATGTGTTTGTAGTTTAATATTATATGTGTTAGTTTATTAACGTAACTATTTATGTGAGTATCACAAGTGTACGTGTTGGTTTAGGTATAACCTTTCGTGTAACAAATCATTACATATGTATGAATAACTACACATGTGTGTTTCACATATCTGTTTATGACATTCATTGTATGCAGTGATGTTTAGTATGTAAGTATACGAACTTGTATACGCCTGAACGTGTAACCGTATCATAAAAGTAAAAAAACGATTATGTTCGTGGGAAAGTCGTGGGTAAGTTCCCACAGATTACCCACCAAGTTGATAAATCCGTGGGAAATACGTGTGTAAATACCTATAAATTTTCCACAAAAATATCGTCTTTACGTTTCTGCCTACTTACACATTCCCAGTTACTAGTATAAACCTATATAATGTTTTTAAGTTTCATATTATATGTGTTGTTTATTAACGTAACTATTCCATGTGAGTATCGCAAGTGTACGTTTGGTTTTAGGGTATAACCTTTGTGTAACAAAATCATTACGTAGTAATGAATAACTACACGTGTGTTTCCACATGTTCGTTCATGACATTCTTGGTATCGATAGATGTGTTTGTATAGTAAGTAATACCGAACTTGTAAACGGCTGAACGTGTAACCATATCATAAAAGTAAAAGAAAACCATTATGTCCGTGGGAAAGTCGTGGGTAATTTCCCACAGATTACCCACCAAGTTGATAAATCTGTGGGAAATACACATGTAAATACCCACAGATTTCCCACAAAAATATCGTCTTTACGTTTCTGCCTACTTACACATTCCCACGTTACTTAGTATGCCTATATATGTGTTTTTAGTTTCATATTATATGTGTTTGTTTATTAACGTAACTATTCATGTGAGTATCGCAAGTATACGTGTTGGTTTAGGTATAACCTTGTGGAAATCGGAGAGGGGGAGGGGTGAATACGTTTCCGTTAAAAATCTTAAAATGTTTCGTATCAAATTACCGATCAAGTGTTGAGTACAATATGAAGAGGTGTTCAACACAAGTATATACACATATTTATACATCGATATACAACAATACAAACCCAACACACAATATCACATTTATTTAAGACATAATTAAAAACTATATAATCCACACATCATACAATTCCAAGTATAGAAATCTCAAGTGATAAATGCGAGTATAAAAGTAAAGAGATTAGTATAAGGAAATGCAAACCGGACATGATGATTTATAGTGGTTCGGTTCCACGAAGTACCTCATCGCACCTACTCTACTCCCGAGTACCCAACCGAGAGTTACATCACTATCAACCAAGCTCCCTAAGGGGGGGGAGAAAACTGTAACTTACGTTGCTTACAAACCGATTACGAACAAAGCTAAATGTCGAGTCTAATCTTAGCTAGAACAATCTATCACAACCACAAAAAACTACTTCACACTTGTTTTCTCGAACTTCACAACTTCAACGACTTCTTCCAACTTCACAACTTCTTTTACAACTTCACAACTTCTTCAAACCTCCAACTTCACTTCACCACACTACTTTATATCACAACTACTAACACTACTTGGTAAGATCACCACCGATCCTAACTACAATAAACACCAGATCACTATGAGCAAGCACAATTACACAAGTTTTGAAATACATGGACTCATCTATACATTGTGAATGTAAGACATGTCACGAATCCTCAAAGTAGCCTACATAAGCTTCGTATCTTAATGATAAGCAAAGTTCTTCTCTTGTACTTCAATGGATGGATGATTGGATCACATTTTAAACAAACTTATAATAAGTTATGTGATCAAAGGAAAGGGTTTGAAAGGAGGTTTTAGATTTGAGAAAACTTTGTGCAAAGAGGTGAGAAAAATATTAGGGAATAGTCCAGTATTTATAGGACAAGCTGGAGGAGCGGGGTCTATGTCCGGTCCCCTTAAATAAGGTGCCGACCCTCTTATAATTAAGGGGGCCGCCCATGTATTTAAGGGGGCCGCCCATTTTCAGACGCTCTTTTTTTTCCTATTCAGGGGAGGTGTTTACTGGACTTTTTCTAGCCGTTTTAGGTGGAAAATTTGAATTCAAAATATTTATTTTGAATAAAACATTTCTTATAAATATAAAAATGTTTTGTATATATTTTAAAAATGTTTGTCCCATTTTAAATGCTAAGGTTTAAACAATTTCTTCTTTGATCATCAACAAATGAAAAGTTTGTTTTGGTCATACCTTTAGTGATTTAACTCGGTGCGGAACTTAAATTTTAATTGGAAGAAAACTTGAGAACGGTCGAAAGATGTTGACGGAATAGATGATTAGTAGATTATCGATAACTTTACGCACTTAGTTATGTGAATAAGTAGCAGTTTGTCACACCCAAAACATAAAGAGAATGTATAGATTAAATATCGTAATATTTCTACCAACAATCTCCCCCTTTTTGATGATGACAAAATATGTAAACTATAACTCATAGTAAAATGTATAAGTTACTTGTTTACACTTCTTCTCCCCCCTTTTGTCGAAACAAAAAGTGGATCTCCCAAGACGAGACTTTTACTAACTTTAACTCTCAATCAAGAGGGACAGCTTGCATCATCCTAAGTGAAGTCTTGATTCTATCAATCCCTTTTAAACAATGACATCCCTTGAACATTGACTCAAATGAATCCATGGATCAAATTAATTGCAAACTCTTAACTCTACATAATGGTTATTTCGCGCAACAAAAAATATAGGGATGAAAAGACAATAAAAAATGTGTAGATGTCTTAAACGGTTGCAAACGTAATGGCTTGGACATTTGCAATGCTCCCCCTTGGTGTATAGTTCCCCCCTAAGGGGCACCAAAACGTCAAGTAACGAAAAAGTGCTACAAAACAAAGTTAAGTAAGAAAAATGCACATATATATAATGATGATGATAGATATATATGCAAGACACTTAGTGGGGAACAAATCATGTATGTTTTAGGTATATGCACTCTAAAGTGTGGCACTAAAGACAACAAAAAAATTATGAATGCTTAAGACATGGAAATGTTTAGGAACCAATGATAAGATTCGACCGACACATGCTTAAGGGCTAAGACTCGATCAACACGTTCCTTGTGGTATCATCATCTAACCAAGATAATGATGTGGATTTAAATAGACTAATGGTTGTATTGAGAGATTCCTAAATCCTCAAGGTTTCTTTGTTAAGCATTATGTATGCTTTTCATGTTTGGGGTGTTTAAGGATAAACATTATCGTAAGACTTTAGGTCGAACTAAATGTTGATGATAAGGATGATTTGTTGAGGAAACATAAATGAGGAAGGATGAGCGTGAATGGAAAGGGAAGGTGTTGACTATAGGTTTGTTGGGTGTTTGGTAGGTTTGGAGAGTAAGGTGATGAGGGAATGTTGTTTTGTTGTTGGGAGAGATGGAGGTGGTGTGTGTTGAATTTGGTTGTCACTTTGAGGTGGAGATTGAGTGTGAGTAAACATATGAATGTTGGGTGAGATGGGAATTGGAGATGTGAGGCAAACTTGTGTGATGTGGGAGTGTCCTAATTTAATGGTTTTTTGAGTAATTCTTGATATGGGGTTGATATGTTTCTTGAGATGGTGATTTAATGTTGATGAACAAAGGTGAAATATGAAAATGGTGAGCAATGGTGATCACTCAACAACACTTGAAGTTTGATAGTCATCTTTGTGTCCTTCACTTGCCCAAAAACAGAATGGACCCAATGAAGAACATGTTATGTGAGGACTCAACAACACTGAAGTTGAAATATCATACTTTGTTGTTCTTACACTTGGCCCAAAAAACATAAATAGAACCATGGAAGACAGTTAATTGTGATGACTCAACAACATTTGAGAAGGTTGTATATCTTCTTTTGTGTTCTTCACTTTTTAAGGAAGTGGAAATGATTAATGAGACGCATTTCATTATGAAATTCACTTTGACTAATGACAACATAGGCACACACCATGCTATATGAGTTGACCGGGATATAATAAAACTCATTTTATTACGAAATTCACTTGTGGGGAATGGTTACATGGTGAATCTTCTTGTGAAAGTGACAGGTGGATGAATCGAGGTTGATAGTAGTAAGGATGACTTGGTTTTTCATTTCACTTTGGTTATTTGGGGATGTACTAGAACTAATGATCACTAACAAGAGTGAATAATAGTTATGAGGATTGAGTGTATGGTAGAAGTGTATCTTGTGGTTTCTAATGAATAAGGATCACCTATGTGAGTTCTTGAGAGTGTTTGGTTAAAGGATATATGTGAAGATGTTGTGTTCCCTTCCCTTTAATTCCGGCTCATCCGGACATAAGATGTGGAATAAAAATAATACAAGAAAGAGAAATAATGAACGGAAGTCGATGACTTTGACATTTCATGATGGATGACGGTTAGCATATGATGAACTTCATCCGTGAAGTTATGTAGCTCTTCTCGAATATTATGATTGTTCGTAGAACAATCACACAGCGATGTACGAGGTTGTCTTAAAGGTGGTAAAGGAATTGTGGACGGAAGATATTAACCATCTATATAAAAAATAAGGCATGATTAAGGTTTTTGTGAAACGACTTGGACATGAACAATAAGTGACATTTTAATTTGCATTTAGCGAATTAAAAATGCTTAAACATTTCGGATGAAATGATTAAGTTGTTGAGATTTATCGTAATGTATTTAATAGTAATAAGAGTATTAAAATGAGAATGACACATTTATGAGATTAGTTTCATCATTCCTAGACCTAGACTTAAAAAAATTAAACGGTTCACGTTTGATTGGTTTGGTGAGGATGCCGGCGATGTTGTCTAGATTGACTAAGGAAAAGACCTATTTTCTAACGTCTTAGTGTGTACTCCTAATGAGATCCAAAGTTTCTCGATGTATATTATCATTAGGGCATATTGTAGGAAGAGCCATTTACTCAAATTGAAAGAATGAATAGAGACTATCACTAGTGGTTCGTAATTCGGCTAAACACGAACCATATTACGGTTATACACCGCATCCCAACTTCACACCTGAAGCAATGGCAACCGTTAGGTCAAATTGAATTTCGTGCAAATAGATTCTCCCGTAGTCATATCGTCATGTAAGAACAAAATAAAATTCCTTATATTTCTAATGAAGTGTAGCAAAGATAAAATTTGTTATTAGCTTTTCATAGGGTACATAATCTGACTCAACTAATCATACTATTAGATTCCGGTTCGCAATAATCCTACATCAAGAATGTGTGGAATTCAATATATGCTTAAGTCAAGGAATGGTTTTTAATCCTATTGTTCAAGATCTATAGGTTGATTAATTTCGATTACATGTTGCTTGATTTAATGATAGCTTATATTTAGTCATCTTACATGTGTAGTTGTCACATGTAATATTTAACGTGTTTGGTTTTTCAAAAGCCAAAAGATGTGTTTATTTGTGACAATGACAAAATGTTATATTGAGAGTGATTTAAGAATTCTCCATTTCAAGCCAGTGAAGAGACTTCATCATCATGTAATAATTATCTTAAATGAGTTTTGTGATTCTTGTAATAATAATGTTTAAAAAATATACTTCTCTAAAATTAAATATCCTTATCAATGTGTATATCATAAATTACTAAGTATTTGAAAAGTTGAATTTTACTGTGTTTATTCATAGATACATATTTTTGATAGATTATTGTTTCCATAGAAAAACTTATATTTTTCAGAATTATAATTGAATATTTTTTTATAACACAACCATTTATGCTACGAAGAAAATAAAATGCATAGGATATATATTATCCTTTATAAATCATTTAATATGATAAGTTCATAAATTCTTTAAACATAATGTTTCCCAAACATCATGTTATCCTAGGTGAATAAATAAGAATAACATTCTTATTTAAGAATTTACAAATATGAATATGAGTTTTAAGTTGTGCTTTTAAGTTGTATGAGCAAAGATTACATATGTTGTAAATTGGGCTCGTGGTTTGGTTTTTCGAAATGAGACACATTATACAATTGCATGGCAATGTAAATTTCTTGAATATTTCGTAGCGAAATATCCAATCTGTCAATCCTAACTCATTATGTATTACATAGCATTGTATAAAAATATTATACTAATATTTGAACACATCAACTGGACAGTAGACTCCATAATGGCATTATCATACAATAGTGAGTTTGATCCAATGCATTTTCTTTTTCATCTACAAACGTATGCAATTATTTTAATACCAAGTCTAGTGTTTGAGTATAGTAGATGCAAGACAACATCTTTTAATATAATTTATATAATCCTGTAAACTAAACGAATGAAGAATAAGATTCTTGTCCCTACTCAAAAACTTATAATTAGATTCGATAATAAATCAACCTTAATTTAGAATAATGAATTGATATATTCTTTGAAATCCTTTCTTGACCCTCACGAACACATCATTTAAAAAAGAAAATTGGAGATAACTATTAAAATAGTGTGTTCATAATCCAGATTAGTTGTAAATTTACTTGTACGAAAAACTATTTGTTGTTATGTATAAATATACAAATATTTTAACATTAATGAGTATGGATTTTTTATTAACCATTTTAATACACACACAGGATCTTTTGTAAAGCCACTATATATATAAAAAATATATATTATGTTTGTAGTTACACCATGCAAGCACAAACATTCTCTTTTATCTAGTTATTGGTAGAGTTTAATACAATCTTTTCTTTTGTTTGACCAACCCAAGGTCAAACCAAGCAAGTTGTTGAAAATATTTAAACATGTTGTTGAAAATAGATTAAATCGTTGGAAATATTTAGGTGACTAGTTTTAATACATTTAATAATATATTTGACAAGTTATTGAACTCTTATTCCTAAGTATATTCCCATACCCGAAAAGATTTACAATATGTTAATGAACATGTTGTAAGTTTATGATCTGATGCCAATAATGCAATGCAAAATATTTTTTTGCAATCTTAGCAAGAAATCAGCAATAATTCTAAGTAATCATAATGTCGAAAAACTACTTACAGACAAACGAATATTAAGTGCTAACATGGTACATGTGCTTAGATATTCAATTAGCTTAATTACAAGTAGCAACGATCATTTAATAATTTTTACTAACTTAAGATATAAAGAAGTGCACATAATCACATAGCATACCACATAAACGTATTTGTCGTAGTTTTGTGTATTAGATACAACAATGTAATTACTTAGCTCGGTTTTGTTTTTGAAGACAAATTAGTTCTCCCCATATTTCAAAAATCAAGTTAATAATTCTTGAAAAGTAATTACACCATTTTTTTAAAGATATACCGACTAGAAATGTCCGACTCTCGAAGGAAAAGACAAAATACCAAATTTTACGTTAAAACTGAGACCTCAACGTTGGACGATAATAAGTATTGCCTTTCTGAATAAATTAAGTTTGAAATAAATACTTGGAATTATTTTTATATGAAAGGTAGACTCGAATCTCTCGAAATGGGGGTGGCACGACTTCTCACAGAACTTAACGGGTTGATTTTATATGATTTTTCAAAGTTTCTAAAAAACTGCCGAATCAGACAGGTAGTCCTCTTAAAATTAAGGGGGTCGCCCAGGAATTAAGGGGGCCGCCCAGGAATTAAGGGGGCCACCCACCTGATACTCATAATTTCAATTTTTGTAAAAAAAATATTTTCTGACTTTGCGAAAAGGTATACAACTTTCTGAATTTGATACCGAAGATATAACACTTATTTTAAGCATCATTTTTAATCTCGCGCTAGAATCATATTTATATAAGATCAAAACTAATACAAGTTAATCAACAAAACACTTTTCATATTTAATCCCCCTTAATGGGTAATTTGATACATGGATCGTACTTAATTTTTAAAACCATTTGTTTTGAAAATTAGAGCGACGTGGCTCTGATACCAATTATGGAAATCGTAGAGGGGGGGGGGGTGAATACGTTTCCATTAAAAATCTTAAAATGTTTCGTATCAAATTATCGATCAAGCGTGATACAATATGATGAGTGTTCATACAAGTTATATACACATATTAATACATCGATTTACAACAATACAAACCAACACACAATATTCACATTTATTTAAGACATAATTAAAACTATATAATCAACACATCACACAATTGTAAAGTATAGATAAAAGTGATAATGCGAGTAAAATGTATAGAGATAAGTGAAAGGAATGCAAACCGGACACGAGATTTATATGGTATCGTCACGAAGCACCTCTTCGCTCCATTCCACTCCCGATTACCAACTCGAGGAGTTTACTTCACAAGTCCAACCAAGCCCCTTAAGGCGAAGAAAAACCGACACAACGTGCATACAAACCGATTTACGACACAAAGCTAAATGTCGAGTTCTAATCTTAGCTAGAACCAATCTATCACAACACGACTTCACGACTTGTTCACGACTTCACAACTTCACGACTTCTTCCCAACTTCACAACTTCTTCACAACTTCACAACTTCTTCACAACTTCACAACTTCACTTCACCACACTACTTATATCACAACTATCTAACACTACTTGGTAAGATCACCACGATCTAACTACAATACACACCATGATCAAGCAATTACACAAGTTTGGAATACATGGACTCGATCTATACATTGTGAATGTAAGACATGTCACGAATGCCCTAAGTAGCCTACATAACTTTGTATCTTAATGATAACGAAAGTTCTTCTCTTGCACTTCAATGGATGGATGATTGGATCACATTTTAAACAAACTTATAATAAGTTAAGTGATCAAAGGAAAGGGTTTGAAAGGAGGTTTTAGATCTGAGAAAACTTTGTGCAAAGAGGTGAGAAAAATGTTGGGGAATAGTCCAGTATTTATAGGACAAGCTGGAGGAGCGGGGTCTATGGCCGGTCCCCTTAAATAGGGTGCCGACCCCCTTATAATTAAGGGGGCCCGCCAAGAATTAAGGGGCCGCACCCTTTTTCAAGACTCTCACTCATTTTAATCCTATACAGGGGAGGTTTTACAGACTTTTTTCTAGCGTTTTATGGTGGAAAAATAGAATTCAAAATATTTATTTTGAATAAAATATTTTCTTTTATAAACACAAAAATGTTTTGTATATATTTTAAAAATGTTTGTCCATTTTATAAATGTAAGGTTTAAAAAATATCTTTAAATCATTCAACAAATAAATTTTGTTTGTTCATAACCTAAGTGATTACGTCGAGTGCGAACTTAAATTTATGTTGAAAGAAAACTTGAGACTCGAAAGATGTTGACGAATTGATGATTAGTGATTACATAACAGATAATCCACTTACGTTAATGTGTTATAAGTTGCATGTTTGTCATCACCAAAACATAAAGAGAATGTATAGATTAAATATCGCAATATTTCTACCAACAATCTCCCCCTTTTGATGATGACAAAATATGTAAACTATAACTCATAGTAAAATGTATAAGTTTCCTTGTTTACCACTCTTCTCCCTCTTTCGTCGAAACAAAAAGGTAACTCCAAGAACGAGACTTTATTACTAACACTTCAACACTTCAATCAACAGAGGCGAGTCTTGCATCACCGAAGTGAAGTCCTCCGATTCTACAATCCTTTTCTAACAATGACATTCCTGACATTGACTCAAGCGGATCTGAACAAATTTGTTTTGCAAACTCTTCACCTACATCAATGGTTAGTTCCGCGCTAACAAAAAATATAGGGATGAAATACCCTAAAAAAATGTGTAGAATGTCTAAAGCGGTTGCAAACGTAATGGCTGATCATCTGTGCAAAATGCCCCCCAGTGTGTATGCTCCCCCTTGATTGGGGCACCAAGAAATCGGGTAACGAAAAAGTGCTACAAAACAAAGTTAGTAGAAAAATGCACATATATATAATGATGATGATAGATATATATGCAAGACACTTAGTGGGGAACAAATCATGTATGTTTTAGGTATATGCACTCTAAAGTGTGGCACTAAAGACAACAACCAAAAAAAATTATGAATGCTTAAGACATGGAAATGTTTTAGGTATTGTCCACTGAGGACTTTACGAATTTAGTCCCTAGATTTTTTTATTTAATTTTTGTGGGGTTTTTGTGTGATGTTCTTCAGGAACCTCTTTCTTTCAGAGACCTCTTGGGTTTTTTATTGTGTGGGGTTTTTTGTGGTATTTTTATGTGGAGTTTTCGTGTGATGCGTTTTTGTTTATCAAGGCTTTTGTCTTTTAGTTTTTGTGAACTAGTTTTTTCATTTTGTGAAGACATGGATTATTAGGTTGTGTTTTGGCTTTTAGCAAATATTAATGTATTTCTCTCCCTCAAAAGTTGCGTTATAATAGTTAAGTACAAGTTCAATAGTGGGTTACGTTGTTATACACCCATAAGTGTAATAATTGCAATGAGTACAATTATTATAGAAAACAAATTGAATACAAGTTATCATAACAGTGGGTTACGTTGTTATACACTCATAAGTGTAATAATTGCAATGGGTACAATTATTATGGAAAATAGTATTATTGATTGAATACAAGTTATCATAATGGTAATAATTGCAACGAATACAATTAACATGGGAAAAACATTATTGCCCTAAGCTCATGACATCAATACGTTAACATGGAAATCACCGTAGTGACATTGGTTGAGGAACAAATGTCCCTCAGTGGAAGGTAACTTGCAAGGATAACCGAAATTTTAAGTCAAATATAGTGCGTTTGGCTACCCTATGAACGGGTATACCAATGGGAGTCGTCACCCCCAATAGATCTATCCACAATATTCGCGTTCACTCATAATGCATGTAATTAATGATTCATGATAAGAAATATGGCATCGAAGGTACTTAGGCCAATAACAATAATTTGGATAGCATAAGTGGAAAAACACGTTGTACAGTTTAAGCATGTATCCCCCTCGCGGGTTTATAAAGTATTCAAAAGATTTAAAAGTGAGGCTACGAACTCACCTTAACAGGGAAATCTGATTGATGGCAAAAGTATATGAAGTGAAATGCGTTCGTATGGTAGTACGATGTTATCTACCCGAACGGGGAAGTTCAGTAGATCAAGTGAAAGAAAACAGCTTCGTCATGCAACTTGGGGTAATATGTCAAGTCTTAGTGTGATGGTTTATGTTTCAAAACTTCATAAAGTTTAATGTATTACTTTGATTTATTAATTTATAGAAATATTGTATAACTGTTCGGGCTATCATAATCCAAAGGCCATGTAGTATCGTTTGAGGAGTCAAAGCATTTTAAATCGTAAACCCGGCAAACTCGTCAAAACAAATACTCAAATGAAACCCCTCACATGAAATTCCCTAGTAACGTGATACGATAAGATTTTAAGTTTCTTCAAAAGCTAGTCGATGATAAGTTACGTTAATTATATAACGTAATTGTTTTGTAATGCGTCGATCGTTGATTAATAACGATAAATGTGTCGGGTTTTAAACAGAAAAGGAGTTTTAATATAATATATATTTTTTATATTATATAAAATATTATATATATAATTTTAAGTACAAATAGGCAATATAAACCCTTGGTTTATAAACTTTTACAAGTTTATTCTAGACTATATATGGTATATATACATTTAAAGCTTTAAACTTTAGAACTTGGCAAGATAGTCCTATATTATTAACTCACACCCTTAATTTAATAAAATTTAGAAAGTACGATATATACCCCTATGCAATGAAAAATATTTGCAAATCAATCCAAAAAGCCATGTAAGCTTATTTTAAGGTTTCCAAAATATTTTCAGTTATATATTTATAGAGAAAGCAAAAATAAATTACTAAATGTAACAAAAGTTTAGAAAAAGGATTCGTTAGCTAGAAAATCAAAACGGGTCGTTTTTAGGGTTTTAACCAAAAACGCATGGGTTTGTGGTTCAAGGGATCAAACAAGAGTTTATATAAGATCTTAAGAATATTATGAACATTCAAAAACAGATTATAAGCTTATTGAATAAGATTTTGAGCTGAGCTTGGAGCTTATGAAATGAGCTTATGAGCTCGTTAATCCAAAAAGGGTACGTTTGGGTTTAAAATCATAACCCGATGGGTTTGAGCTTTAAGGGTTCATTTCACGTGATCACAAGGATGTATAAGAGCTTATATATGATCTAGAATAGCTTATAGAACGAGTGATAGACTTACAAGAACTTAGAATGGGTCAAAAATGGTGGAATGAGTCAAAAACCTTAAGAGACGAACTTAGAGCTTCTTTTCCTTAACCTTGGCTTCGAAATTAGTTTGTGCCTTCTTCCTTAACTTCCTTAGCTCAGCTAGAACATGACTTGAGAGAGATTTGAGTTTGAATGGTGAGTTTGGAATGCATGCATGTATGCGACTTTATATAGGGTACGAAGGAGTGGTGCCCAAGGTTGTAAGGCTTGGAGACCAAGTTGTATAGCTTGGAGTGGTGGCCAAGGCTGGTGGAGTGGTGGCCAAGATGTTGGAGTGGTGCCCAAGGGTGTTGCTTGGGGCAAAAGGGTGATTATGGGTCGAGTTCATGGCTGTTTTTGGACAGCCAACATCGGTCCCGGTAAAATGGTTGTCATTTACAAACCGTAATTCCGATTAAGCTCAAACCAGTGAGCATGGTTAGATATTTGAGTCCTCTACAACTTTTAGTTTTACATATTTAGGGGTCACTATACAAAAATTTAGAGATAACAGCCATTTACTACAGGTGTGCAGAATCTGCGCACCTTTGCCATTTCGGCTATAACTAATTCATCCGACATCGAATCGGGTCGAGTCAACCGGCAAAATGATCACAAGACATAGGGCTACAACCTAGTATTTTTACTTAATACCCAAAGCCTACTGATTTTTCACAGATCCTATTTTTATCAACGGATTAGATTCTGAAAACTATGAACTAGTTTAAGGGTGTAACGGGTTTGCTAGGGTTTTCGGGTTTAGGATTTGGGTTTAGGTTTTAGGGTTAGTGTAGGACTAGTTATGGTTAGGGTTTAAGAGAAAAGTGTGCATTGGAGGCTTGCAATATGATCTTAAAAAGGTTATACGAAACTAGAAGAAATTTGGAGGGAAAATGGGAAATTTGAATTCTATGCTATGTCGATTTGTACATTATGCTTTAAAGAGTTGTACCATGGTTTAGGAGGGAAACATGGTTTAAATGTTGTGCTAAGTGAACTTGTACCCTAGGTTAAAAAGGTGGTATGAATGTTATAAAGTTTTAGAGGGAAAACGGCTAAATTTGAATATTGTGCATAACAGGGTTGTATATTGAGCTTTAAGAAGTTGTACTAGGGTTTTGGTGGGAAAGGATATTCAAATTATGATGCATTAGAAATTTGTACACATGCCTTAAAAGCTTGTACCTTTGAATTGCATAAAAATATTACATATGATTAGGGTTTTGGTTTAATTGTTAACGTATAAGGTTTGTTTTATAAAAACGTTATAAATGGTATGTTAAATAGATAACGTATTGATATTTGAACATATTGCTTGACATATTATAATGTTTATTTGACATAAACGTTGATAGGGTTGGTATTGGTAGTTGCGTGAGCTCGTTTACTTTGGTTATGTAAACTATGTTACATAATGGATGGAATAAAAAAATATTCTCGTGAAAATGGTTGTACTTAATACAATAAGTAGATATTACATTGATGAAAATTTAGGGTTGTTACAAAGAAGAGAAAGATCTTAATGAGAAGTGGTATTGCCACTATTCTTCTCTTCGATATGATCGACATCAAAACAGAATGCTTTGTAGTCCGGAAGAGAATGATCAGAATGAGAAGTGGTACTGCCACTACTCTTCTCTTTAGTATCAAAGAAAAATGATTCATAACTAGGAAGGGAAAGATTTGAATGAAAAGTGGTACTGCCACTACTCTGCTTGTTTTGATTAGAAATTTCTTCACACGAAGAATCAATAATATTGATACTATGAACGGAATGACGTTCACGACTTGGTGAATTCTTTGAAAAAATTTCAGCGCGGAATACTAACTGGTATGTGTTTAATTACACATACCTTTGACCATTAAAAACGGACTTAAACGACCAAAAACGTACCAAAAATACATTGTATTTGTATGTTTTGCAATTGTATTGTGCAGGTAACGAATATCTAAGAAAAGGACAAAAACAAAGCCAAATCGACAAAACCGAGCACGGGAAAGTGAAGAAGCATGAAAAGCCAAAGCATGAAAAGTCAAAGTCAACAAAAAGTCAACCCAGTCAAAGTCAAAGTCAAAGCCGGAACTGAAATCGAAGAAATACTTAATGGGCTCACTCGTACCCATCTAATGGGCCGGGTCAGCCCATTAAGGTATTACAAAAGGACTATTTCAAAGAAATGGGCCAAAACCCTTTTATACATACCCGGCCCAAATACAGTTAACAAAGCCCAAAAGACTTAACAGCCCAATCCCTTGGCTGTTAAGTCTGTGGACCATCCATGCAATGACTCTATATAACCTCAAGGGCCATTTTTGCCAACATCCTTAAAACTTTACCCCACAAAGGACCATACGTGCAATACTACTATACAAGTTGAGGGACCATTGTTGCCATTCCAACAAACCTTTACCCAGTTAACCTTAAACAAAAATTGGCGCCAAAACACTGTATATCTTCCTCACGCGTTTTGTGTGTCTGTCACACCTGCAACATACAAACAAACCCCTCACTCCACAACAAAACTTCATAAACCACCCTAACCCACCACACAAACCTCCAAAATCCACCTTGGCAATCCCCAAGAATCCAATTCGACAAGGGATAAGACAAGATAATGGATGGCTGTGATTAACTTGCTTGGAGCCAAAGAAAGATTGAAGGCTGAGATGATACTTTTGAAGTCCTCACACAGAAAGCACAACAAGCACACAAGATGAAGACCTCACAGCTTATAAAAAGAAAGAAGACAGAGAAAAAGAGGGGGTTAACTAGGAGTAGTGTAGTTGTAGTTTTAATTTTACTTTTAAATGTCTTAATTTATGTTTTCTTGTATTTAAATTTCTGTCTCAAAGCTTTGTAATCCTTTAATAGTTAATGAAATTTCAGTTTTTCAAGTTTTCATGTTTTAAGCAATTTTGAGTTTTATGCCATTCAAGCTTATTTTCATTTACAAGTGTCTTTGTTAAGCTCTTTTAAGCTGATATAATCTGTTTTTAACTTATTTAAAGTTTTTGCAAAAGTCTTTAAAAGTTACTGTTTTATTTATCAAAAATCTGTCCAAGAAGCGTTGGAGCATGGTAAATTCAGGATGGCCATGGTTTTAGAGCTTCATGGGAAGCAATAGATGTGTTTGTGGTTGCTGAAATTCAGAGAAAAGTCCAAAGGAACTTGTAAGTTCCTAAATTTCCATTTTCTTGAATTGTACTGTAGCATTGCTTAATTGTGCTTATTCTGCCTTATTGTTCTTATTTTCTGCTTATTATATCTTATTTATATTGTCACTTGTTATTTGAAGTTTGATTATTGTTCTAGTTATTTAGTTTTAGTGTTTTTCTTACAATTCTGTCTTAATAGCTTGTTATTGTTAGATTATTTAATCTTGATTGTTAGTGATTATCCCCTGTTTCCTATTGCCTATTTGACCTTCTTTAATCTTAATTTATATATGTTTCCTCATAACTCTCCTTAAACCAGCTTAAAGTAGTTTTAAAATTAATTTTCATAGCTTAAAGAGGTGTTTGGCATAAGATTAAAATGGGTCAAAATGGTGGTTTTAATTGGTTTGGGTCACCAAACCAAGATTAACTAACTAATTTAAGAACAAGTTCATAATCTATAAATACAGGTTTTTTCATATTTAAAAATCACAGTTATCTCAGGTATTGAGTAATAGCATGCGTGTGTTTTGTGAGTCTAGAAGATATTAAGCTTTATACCTTAGCTCATTGGCTTAGGTGCTTACAAGTTGTGTTTCTACACTTGTTGTTAAGCCTTAAACTCAGAATTGAGAGTTAGTATCTTTGTGCATTTGCCCTTTTGTTTTTTGTCAATCTGTCAAAGTTTTCTTAACTCATAAAAAGTCCAATTTTTAATATGAGAATCAGGAAGTTAAAAGTTGTTTTAACGACAAAATTTTTGTGAATTAAAGCTACATTAGTTGACACTCAATTTCACTGTTTGAGAACTTATTTTGCGTATTATAACTTCCTTTTCCTAGCTTAAATTTAAGCATGCATGTGATCATTTGTCTTCTAAAAAGAAAACCAAAAAAGAGTGAAATTGTGTAGTCAGCCCTTTTCATAAGCCCTTTTCTTGGCTTATAAGTGTTTCAAATTCCTTTTTGTTTGCTGATAGTTGTAGATCTGAGGACAAACGTTAAAGGTATATAAGCCTCATTCCCATAAGGATCCTTTAAGGGGCTTAAAATTAAGCCCAAAAGTTGTCCCTAGGCTGTTTGGCCTATTTTTTGCCTATCTACTGTATTACTTATAGTGTATTTTACTGTTCAAATTTCTTTGCTTAATCTTTTATTACTTATTTTGTTATTAGGTGTAGTTATTTATACTGAGTATGCCATACTTTATCACATTTACTATTGCTATTTGCTCTTTAAAAGCCAAACCGTTTTTTGTGCCTCACATAAGGTAAGAAGTCTGTAAAAAATAGTTCACTGTCTGTTTTTAGATTGAGCTTTTTCTGGCTTATTTAATAAGTCTTCATAAAAAAAAGTTCGTAGTTTTCAAAAAATGCTTGTTTAATGTGTTCTTTAAGATGTGTAAAAAAGTTTTTGAAACAAATAAATGTTTACAAAAAAAGGAATGCATGGGGTCAACCCATGGACACCCTCCCCCCTTGCTACACACACGTCCCACACAAACACACACTAACCAACTGCCCTGGGTCCCTTTTCATTACAGTTTGCATCATACGAGATATTATTATAGTGCATTTTTGCCAGTTTTAGCTTATACATGATTAAAATTTTGTATCTTATTTACTTTAGGTTATTGCATTCCCATCTCACCATTTTATATTTTCCATGCATTCCTTATAAGTTAAAGTATTTTTCTGTATTTTTTTATAATTTTTATAATTAGTTTACTATTTTTAATCATTTAATTTCATTAAAACTGTTTTTAAATCATAATAAATAAAATAAAAGTCAAAAAATAATTTTGCATCCGTAGGGTTAAAATTTCTCAATTTAGTTTTTTAAAGCACGGGGCTCTATCCCACTTAACTTTTTCGCGCGTTTTTCTTTAATTGCTTTCGTTTTTAGTTTTCATTTATCTGTTTGCATGTTTATTTAGTAGTATTTAGAACCCAAATCCAAATTGTGATTATTCAATAGCATAAATTCCCAATACCGATTCACGTATTTTACGCACATATCTTCCACGCCTCAGACTGACAACGACCGCGGGTAGCTCTTAAGGTTTTTGCTTTAGGGGGTTAAAACATAATCTTTTAAAAGCCTCTCGAATACTTACCATGTTATTATTGATTTGTGATAATTTCTTATTATATCAAATTTATAATTATATACTATAGTCAAAAGGTTTAATTTTATCGTATCAATTGTTAGCGCCGTTGCCGGGAGGCCATATAGAAGACATCATCGTGAGTTGAAGTTTGTTGTGCTCTTGAATGGACCCCATCCTCGTGAAGTTATTTTCTGTATAAAAAATATAAAAATACAAAAATATTTTATTCTTTCTCGATTTGTGAATACTACTTATCAATAATCATAAACTATCTTTTCCTAAAGATTTAAAAACAACAAAAGCTTTTAAAACGTTGCCTTTTGTGTCACTTGTGAAGTACATCTCAACCTTAATTTGCTTAACAAACTTCACTACAGAGGGGTATAAGGAGGGTGTTCGAGGAACTACGACCCTAAATGAGACAAAAGGTTGTTTTAAAATAGATCTTTCGCGCTTTCCTACCCGACCCGCTCCCATTTTGCGTTTTTCTCTTAAGAGTAGTTCACCCGAGAAGCTTGTAGATTAATTGGTTTAAGTTGTCTATCTCATTTTGCCCGTTAATAAAAGATGTTGTTTAAAAAACTTGAAAATCAAAAATAATCTCCTTTGACCTCTTTGCCATTTAATTCTTCTTCTTATCCCTCTATTTTTAATTCTTATGGCGTCATCCGACTATCGTTTAAATCCTCTTTACACGATTAAAGAATGCCACTTGTAGAGCTTTGTACACACTACAGACTAATGTTTGATTATAAAGGGGGTCTCATAGACAAATTCGTCGTTACCTAAAAAACAACCCGAGCTCGTCTCAACGACCCCCTCAGAATTGTGCAAGGTGTAGAAACCCGGTTGATGGTCCGTATTGTCGAGGATGTGCTCTTTTACGAAATAAATTTAAGGAAGATTTGTTTACATATTGTGTTGAAAATTGAATTTTCCAAGACCTTCAAGATACTTCCGAGTCATCCAATAACAATACCAACGTTGTTAATGCTCCTCAAGAGCCATTCGTTGTCAAATAGGATCCCGGTGAAAATTCCTCGCAAAGTCCTCCACATATTGACCACAATTGTTGTTACGAGTGTGGTGATTCGTTAGACGATATGTTTTGTCAATGATGTACTTGCGAGTCTTGTGGGAACAGTGCTTATTATGGTTATAATTGTCCACCGCAAGTTCCGATTATCTCTAATCCGGAACCATGCAACAATCAAACCATTGATGAGCTCCCACAAACTTTGCCAAGTTTTGATCCGACATGCTATTCTGGAGATGGAAATTCATTCAGTTATGATTCCACTCCTAATTTTGTCAATGTTTCTCCTAACGTTTTTAACCCACCTCCATAACCCCAATACATGCCATACTCTTGTGAGTTATGTGGGAACGATGCCCATCATGGTTACGATTGTCCACCTCGAGTCCCGTTTGTCTACAATCAGGACCCGTAGTTTTCAAATCAAACACTTTGCATTATTTTCCACCAAACTCACCCTGAGTTTTCCACAACAATATCACCTAGGTTGTGAAGATTTGTGCGGGGTTCCATCACGAGACATTTCAATGTCAACCGTATTAATTATTACGACCCTAATCGTGTTATGATTCTAATATATTCGGTTGAGTGACCACCTTCAAACCCTCACAATATACCGTCAATCATCCAATCTTCCATGCTCAAAATGAGCCTTATCTCATTCTCACAAAAAAAGATTATGGATCAAATGAAAATCCTTATGTGTATTGTTTTTTTTATTTTAATGGGATCAATATATGACAAAAGAAGGAGATAGATATAACGGAAATGCGGAAAGATCAAGCTGCTAAGAGATCGACTATTGGAAAGGCATTCCCATTTGCTACGATGATGACGATGACAAGGAAATTTCTATTCCCTTGAAAGATATTATTATTTCTGGACTTCCTTCGTGTGTTGCAAACACACCCGTTTTATTAACCGAGGAGCCCGTTGACTCTCTCATAATGGAGGATGAGCATCTCGACACTATTCCGGCAACGGAATCCGCGGAGACGATGTCATTAAGTTCCTAGTTCGAGAACCATTGTCCAAAGACCCTCAAGTGAGCCCGAGGGTAATTCCCGAACAAGTACTTGATGGATGTGCCTTTTCGTGATAACACCTCGCCCTTGACATTCAAAAGAAACAATTTGTGAGGGTTACCTCTGATTCTAACGACGATTCTACTTCGAGCAATGATGACGATTCTTTCTACTATTGAATACCACTCTTCGAATTATTTATTATTTGAGGCATCATCCTCCAGATTCTGAGACTACCGTCAGCTTAGAGGATGTGAAGGAATTTTTACACCGGAAGATGAAAGATTAAGGACGATATCTTCTTCGTGAAAAATTATCGAAAATCAAATCTCCTCATGCTAAGATCGAAGCAAGTTCAAAATTCTAATCCCCCCCTATCTTCCCGATTTTTGTGAGACCCAAGTCTCCCTTCCTACATTTCTCACACTTATTTTCTGGATGAGACTTCACCCATTGGAAAATCTATACCCAATCGGAAACTTTCCTGCTTTGAATTTTGGAAGAGAATAGTAGTGCCAGTAACCACTACTCGTCTGATTAGTTCTCTTCCGGATTATGAAGCCTTTCTATTTTGAGTGACTATCAATCATTCAGAGAAGAATAGTGGCAGTACACACTACTACAGTCCTGTTTAGTTTGTGTCATTATATTGTTTGGTTAGGATCTAAAAAGATAATCATTTACCTCTGATCTCTTCGCATGATCTGTTTCCTCCGCCGATAGGAGTCTAGACTATTATCTATGAGGAGTTCGTCTGATGAACTTGCTCACATACATACTCTCCCACTGGAGTATGATTTCTTGTATTTTAAGAGTGAGCCCGATACGGGTGAGTTTACTAGTGAATTGTTGACTCCGGGATCTTGAGTACGTCTTATCTACTACCAATTAGTTCTTACCATTTGAGGATACCAATCTCCTCTCTTGGTCTATATGTTGATATGGATCTTTCTTCCTTTTCTCAACTTAATCGCAGTTACTCTGACAATATCTTCTCTCTTGTGGAGAATGAAGATACGCATTTTTGACCCTGGCCATCCGGCCTGGTTTATATCATTCTTCTTTATGCCGTGAGAATATCTCACAGAGTGACCCAACTTTCCATGAAATCCAATCGTTTATCAAACAACTTGAATGAAAGCTCCTACTATGAGAAGGAAAAATTTATACTCGTTCACACTTGCTCCCTCCAGAGGACCACTGTATACAACTATATCGGGCTGCAGATTGCGATTCACGGCTCTCAAGACACTCAGGCGCTTAACAAAAAAACAAGGCCTCATCGAGTGGGGTGAGCAACCTCTCTGCTTATCCAAGTTAGGTAGTAGTTAGTAATTAATAAGTAGTTTTATGTTGTGATGAGCGTCAGCCTCTACCTTTCGAGCGTGTGCTTGTGTTTTTGAGTTGTATGGTCAAGCCCGGTATTGCCCGAAAACTATGCTAAGCCCATCTCGTGCTCGTGGTTTTTGGTCCTTTAGTATCATCATCCTAGAGAGCATCAAATGCTTAGACTATCATTTTGGGGTGGACAGTCCAATCCCAAAACTAATCGACTAAACGTTTTATACTTGCCCGGATTTTTGAAGCCTCTCGTGCTCGCGGTTTTGTCCTTCATTCACTCGAGCTTCACATCCTCAGCTTCATTTGGGAAATCCAATATCCAAATCTTATCGACTAACGTTTATCTTTAAGCATACTTAATAAACGGCTTAGGATTTACATAGAGACCCTTCAAAAAACATTGAGGACAATGTTTAGTTCTAGTATGGGGGGATCTATCGATTTGATTATGCCTGCAGTCGTTGTTTTCACATAATCTAGTTTTTACCAACAAAATACCAAAAAAATGAAAAAATTAAAAATTTTCAAAAACAAAATAAGTGTTTTGTCACAATTTTGACTTTCCTGCTGGGTAGAATAAGAATAAATTTTGACTCGATCGAGCGTGTTGAGCTCTAGCTTGTTCCTTAACTTTTAGACTAAGCATTCGCGGAAATTCACGAAGAGCGAAAAATGATAGAGTTGATTATGAGTTTAATGCTAAACAAGGATTATTTGGAAATCTTAAGAGCTCATGTATGTAATTTGTGGCTTTTTCTCCCATAAGCTCCTAACCGGACTAATAATACGTGCTATTTTTGAAAATTAAACTTAAATCAACAATTTTTGAGATGTAGTCAATAATAATTTTAGTCTTAGTTCAAATTTATACTTAAATTTTCGAAAACAAAATTTTCTCTATCGTGGTAATATAAAGTGTAAAATAACCAAAAAAAATGATGATGAATGAATAAATGATGAGTAATAATTATAAACTGTGGGCTGATAAAAGTTTGCTGCATCTTGCCGGCTCACAACCGATGTTACAGCCTTCTAAAGAAAGCCCATAGTAAGAATAATAATCCGAGACTGATAAAAGTTTGATGCATCTTGCCGGCTCACAACCGATGTTGCAGCCTTCTAAAAGGTCGAGGGTTACGATTGCATCAATGTTATGTTTAATGTTAAGTGTGAATTAATAAATGTAAGGAAAATCTCTTTTTGTTAAATTTAAATATGCTTTTGAACTTAGACTATTTCATTTTAAGTTGTGCTTTTTCTAAATAAGCTATGTATATACGGGAAACCTAAGAGTTTTTGAAACCAAAGGTCCGTGAGTCCCGATACTAGTCTCTGTGGGGTGTCAAAAGCCTGGTCACTTAGCCGCAAGGTTGGGATGTGCCGAGACGAAAGTCGCTACATGGGATGATCTCGCCTACAAACTCATTATTCTCGGGTGGAACGTGAAGCATAGAATTTTGCAAAGCGTTGATCCATGGTTGAAATTCAAAATGGCACATTCACCTAATATATAATAATTGTCGGGAGTGAAAAGTTCACAAGTTACAAATATGAGTAGTGTTAGCATCTTAACTTATATTTAACGGTGATTTCGTTTTAAGCTTGGTTTGGAACGAGTGAAAAGTCGGGAACGATGAATTTATCCTTTTTGGGGCATTTTAGGATTGAAATGTTTCTTGTTCTATGATCCCTAAAAGTTATAAAATAACGAAAGTCAAACATGTTAGTTAGTTGCTTAAAAAGAAAAGTACAAAAAAATAAGAAAAAGGAAAAATACAAAAATATGTGTGTGAATAAGTGTTAACATTTAAAAATGGTCAAAACGGGGCTTTTCTCAACTATTGATTCTTTAATTCCCCTCGATGAACACTTAGCTACTTTTCGAGGTAATTAGTCGAGGGGGATCAAGATTCTTAGTTTTCTTAAGTGTTTACTTATGGCATTGCGTGAGGACACGACAATAGTTTAGTATGGGGGATTTTGGTATGTGTTTAATTACGCATACCTTTGACCATTAAAAACGGACTTAAACGACCAAAAACGTACCAAAAATACATTGTATTTGTATGTTTTGCAATTGTATTGTGCAGGTAACAGATATCTAAGAAAAGGACAAAAACAAAGCCAAATCGACAAAACCGAGCACGGGAATGTGAAGAAGCATGAAAAGCCAAAGCATGAAAAGTCAAAGTCAACAAAAAGTCAACCCAGTCAAAGTCAAAGTCAAAGCCAGAACTGAAATCGAAGAAATACTTAATGGGCCCACCCGTACCCATCTAATGGGCCGGGTCAGCCCATTAAGGTATTACAAGGGGACTATTACAAAGAAATGGGCCAAAACCCTTTTATACATACTCGGCCCAAATACAGTTAACAAAGCCCAAAAGACTTAACAGCCCAATCCCTTGGCTGTTAAGTCTGTTAGCCCACAAGGACCATCTATGCACTGACTCTATATAACCTCAAGGGCCATTTTTGCCAACATCCTTAAAACTTTACCCCACAAAGGACCATACCTACAATACTACTATACATGTTGAGGGACCATTGTTTCCATTCCAAAAAACCTTTACCTAGTTAACCTTAAACAAAAATTGGCGCCAAAATACTGTATATCTCCCTCACGCGTTTTGTGTGTCTGTCACACCTGCAACATACAAACAAACCCCTCACTCCACAACAAAACTTCATAAACCACCCTAACCCACCACACAAACCTCCAAAATCCACCTTGGCAATCCTCAAGAATCCAATTCGATAAGGGATAAGACAAGATAATAGATTGCTGTGATTAACTTGCTTGGAGCCAAAGAAAGATTGAAGGCTGAGATGATACTTTTAAAGTCCTCACACAAAAAGAACAACAAGCACACAAGATGAAGACCTCACAGCTTATAAAAAGAAAGAAGACAGAGAAAAAGAGGGGGTTAACTAGGAGTAGTGTGGTTGTAGTTTTAATTTTACTTTTAAATGTCTTAATTTATGTTTTATTGTATTTAAATTTCTGTCTCAAAGCTTTATAATCCTTTAATAGTTAATAAAATTTCAGTTTTTCAAGTTTTCATGTTTCAAGCAATTTTAAGCTTTATGCCATTCAAGCTTATTTTCATTCACAAGTGTCTTTGTTAAGCTCTTTTAAGCTGATATAATCTGTTTTTAACTTATTTAAAGTTTTTGCAAAAGTCTTTAAAAGTTACTGTTTTATTTATCAAAAAATTGTCCAAGAAGCATTGGAGCATGGTAAATTCAGGATGGCCATGGTTTTAGAGCTTCATAGGAAGCAATAGGTGTGTTTGTGGTTGCTGAAATTAAGAGAAAAGTCCAAAGGAACTTGTAAGTTCCTAAATTTCCATTTTCTTGAATTATACTATAGCATTGCTTAATTGTGCTTATTCTTCCCTATTGTTCTTATTTTTTGCTTATTATATCTAATTTATATTGTCACTTGTTATTTGAAGTTTCATTATTGTTCTAGTTATTTAGTTTTAGTGTTTTTCTTATAATTCTGTCTTAATAGCTTGTTACTGTTTGATTATTTAATCTTGCTTGTTAGTGATTATCCCCTGTTTCCTATTGCTTATTTGACCTTCTTTAATCTTAATTTATATCTGTTTCCTCATAACTCTCCTTAAACCAGCTTAAAGTAGTTTTAAAATTGATTTTCATAGCTTAAAGGGGTGTTTGGCATAAGATTAAAATGGGTCAAAATGGTGGTTTTAATTGGTTTGGGTCACCAAACCAAGATTAACTAACTAATTTAAGAAGTTTTAATCTGTTAAAAAGGTTTTCATAGTTTAAAATCCATTTCTAAGGTATTGAGTAATCATGGTTTGAGTCTGAGAAGTTTAAGCTTTATACCTTAGCTCATTGGCTTAGGTGCTTACAAGTTGTGTTTCTACACTTGTTGTTAAGCCTTAAACTCAGAATTGAGAGTTAGTATCTTTGTGCATTTGCCCTTTTGTTTTTTGTCAATCTGTCAAAGTTTTCTTAACTCATAAAAAGTCCAATTTTTAATCTGAGAATCAGGCAAGTTAAAAGAGGTTTTAAGAACTGAATTTTTGTGTATAAGCTCATTAGGTTGCATATTTCATCTGTTTCAACTTATTTTGTATTATAACTTCCTTTTCCTAGCTTAAATTTAAGCCTGCATGTGATCATTTGTCTTCTAAAAAGAAAACCAAAAAAAGAGTGAAATTGTGTAGTCAGCCCTTTTCATAAGCCCTTTTCTTGGCTTATAAGTGTTTCAAATTCCTTTTTGTTTGCTGATAATTGTAGATCTGAGGACAAACTTTAAGGGTATATAAGCCTCATTCCCATAAGGATCCTTTAAGGTGCTTAAAATTAAGCCCAAAAAGTTGTCCTTAGGCTGTTTGGCCTAGTTTTGGCCTATCTGCTTATTAGCTTATTAGTGCTTTTCTGTTTAAATTTCTTGCTTAATCTTGTTCTTATTTGTTTATTAGGTGTAGTCATTTATCTGTGTTTGCTTATCTTTCATTTTCATTTGCTTATTTGCTCTTTAAAAGCCAAACTGTTTTGCCATTTAAGTTTAAGTGTAAAATAAGTTCACTGTCTGTTTTATTTGTGCTTTTTCTGGCTTATTTATAAGTCTTCATAAAAAGTTGTAGTTTTCAAAAATGCTTGTTTTAATGTGTTCTTTAAGATTGTGTAAAAAGTTTTTGAAAAAAAATGTTTTACAAAAAGGGAAGGCATGGGGGTCGAACCCATGACCTCCCCCTTTGCACACACACGTCCCACACAAACACACACTAACCAACTGCTCTTGGGTCTTTTTTAGTTACTAGTTTGCATTACTTTAGTTTTATAGTCATTTTGCCAGTTTTAGCTTATATGCTTATTTGCTTATTTTTAGCTTATTGCTTCAGCATTCTTCCAGTTTTATATTTTCCCTACATTCCTTATAAGTTAAAGTATTTTTTTGTAATTTTTTTATAATTTTTATAATTAGTTTACTATTTTTAATCCTTTAATTTCATTAAAACTATTTTTAAATCATAATAAATAAACTAAAAGTCAAAAAAATATAATTCTTTGTTTCAAAATTTTCTTTTATCATGTAGGACCTAGGAAAAATAAATTTGCATCCGTAGGGTTAAAATTTCTCAATTTAGTTTTTTAAAGCACGGGATTTGATCCCGTTAACATTTTTTCGCGTTTTTCTTTAATTGCTTTCGTTTTTAGTTTTCATTTATCTGTTTTTGCATGTTATTAGTAGATTTAGAATCCCAAATCCAAATTTGTGATTATTCAAGCATAATTCCCAAACTGATTCTCGATTTTCAAATTCACGCCTCGACGGGAGACGACCCGGGTAGCTTTTTAAGGTTTTGCTTTGGTTAAAAGCATTAATCTTTTACAAAGCCTCTCGGAATACTTATCATATTATTATTGATTTTGATAATTCTTATTATATATATTTATATTTATATTTATATATATAGTAAAGGTATTATTTTATCTTGTCACTAACTCTTCATTCCTTATCCTTAGTGTCAGCTTCTCTTCATAGAGATCTACAAGAGCCTTTGCAGTGCGCAAAAAATGGTCCCCCTAAGATGATAAGAACCCTAGGATCAGCCTTAAAATCTACAATAACGAAATCGGCTAGAAAGTTAAATTTATCCACTTTTACAATAACATCTTCAGCTATACCCATCAGATATGTGATAGATCGGTTAGCCAGTTCAAGAGTCATTCGAGTGGGTTTCAGAGGTCCGATCCCAAGTTTCTCATAGATCGAAAAAGGCATAAGGTTTATGCTTGCTCCAGAATCGGCTAAGGAGTTGCAAACCTCAGGATCTTGTAGGACACAAGGAATAAGAAACTTTCTTGGATCTCCAAGTTTTTTGGGAACCTTATTAAGAAGGATAGCAGAGCATTCAGCATTTATCGAATATCAAAATGAAGTTCCTTCAATATTTTCAAAAACTTAGATACTTGAACATCATTTTTATCAAGAAGTTGTCTTATCAAGCCTCGAAGGATATGGAATCTTAGGTTGATGAGGGTTGGGCTTAGGATCTTCCTTTGGTTTTGGTGGTGATACTGGCTGAATTCCTGGAGGTGGGACATGTGTGGTACTTATTGGGCTTGTAATATTCACCTCGTCCATTAAAGTCTCCCGTTCTTTTTCCACTTCCTCCCTAGGAGTAGGAGGAACGAGGGGTGGAATAGAAGGTTCAGCAGTAGTCAATCCACTCCTTGTCCCTCTAATTTTAATTCTTATGGCGTCATTCGCTTATCGTTTTAATCCCCTTTACACTGATTAAAGAATGCTCGTCTTTGGAGCTTTTGTACACTACAGACTATTGTTGTTTAAAAGGGTGTCACGTAACAAGATCGATCGTGAATCCTAATAAAACAACACCGACTCATACTCAACGACCCCCTCAGGAATTGGTGCAATTTGGTGGAAACCCGGTTGATGGTCCGTATTGTCGAGGATGTGCTCTTTTACGAAAGAAATTTAAGGAAGATTTGTTTACATATTGTGTTGAAAATAGAATTTTCCAAGACCTTCAAGATACTTCTGAGTCATCCAATGACAATACCAACATTGTTAATGCTCCTCAAGAGCCATTCGTTGTCAAACAGGACCCCGGTGAAAATTCCTCGCAAAGTCCTCCACATATTGACCACAATTGTTGTTACAAGTGTGGTTATTCGTTAGACGATATCTTTTGTCAATGATGTACTTGCGAGTCTTGTGGAAAAAGGTGCTCATTATGGTTATAATTGTCCTCCACAAGTTCCGTTTGTCTCTAACCGAACCATGCAGACAATCAAACCGTTGAATGACTCCCACAACCTTTTGCCAATTTCCGATCCGCCATCCTATTCTGGAGATGAAATTCATTCACTTATGATTCCACTCCAAAATTCTGTCAACTGATTCACCTAGACGTTTTAACCCACCTCCACAACCCCAATACGTGCCATACTCTTGTGAGTTATGTGGGAACGATGCCCATCATGTGTGTACGATTGTCCACTCTCGAGTCCCCGTTTGTCTACAATAGGACCCGGTGTTTTCATCAAGAACTTTGATTATTTTTCCACAAACTTCACTGATTTCCAACACAATATCCTTGTTGTGAAATTGTGGGGTCCGCACGAGACTTTTCAATTCCAAACCGATAATTATTACGAACCTAATCGTGTTATGATTCTAATTATTCTAGTTTTGACCAATTTTAACCCCCGCAATATACCGTCAATCATCCTATCTTCAATGCTCAAAATGAGCTTCTTAATTCTCAAAATGAGCTTATGGAGCAAATGACATCCATCTGTGATATGGTTGGTCAATATATGCAAAAAAAAGAAAAGATAAGCGAATTGCGGAAAATCAAGCGGCTAAAGATCGATATTGGAAGATTCCCATTTGCTACGATGATGACGATGACGAGGAAAGTTCTATTCCCTTAAAAGATATTATTATTTCTGGACTTCCTCCGAGTGTTGCAATCACACCTGTTTTATCAACCGAGGATCCCGTTGACTCTCTCATAATGGAGGATGAGCATCTCGACACTATTCCGGCAACGGAATCCGACGAAGTAATTAAGTCTAGTGTCGAGAACCTTGTCCAAATCCCAAGTAAGTCCGAGGGTATTCCCGACAAGATGTGTGATGTGCCTTTTCGTGATAATTCTCTACCTCTGGACATTTAAAAATATCAATTTGTGGGTTTCTCCGATTCTAACGATGATTCTACTTTAATTGATGACGATTCTTTCTCTATTGACGACATCGATTATGTTGAGGCATCATCTCCCGATTCTGAGCTCGTCAGCTTAGAGGAGGTGAAGGATTTTCACACGGAAGATGGAGAGATTGAGGACTATATTCTTCGTGAAAAATTATCGAAAATCAATCTTCTCATTGCTAAGATCGAATCATTTAATTCTAATCCACCTCCATCTTCCGATTTTGTGACCAAGTCTCCCTCCACATTTCTTAACTTTTTCTTGGAGGAGTCTAACACCTTTGATAATTCTATACCCAAATCTGAAACTTTCTGCTTTGATTTGGAAGAGAATAGTAGTGGCAGTACCACTACTCGTTCTGATTATTCTCTTCTGGAGTATGAATCTTGCTATTTTGATGACGATCATATTGAAGAGAAATATAGTGGCAGTACCACTACTCAGTCTGATATTTCTCTTTCTAAATATGATTCATTTATCTTTGATCTTTTGAATGATCCGTTTCCTCCTGCCGATAGGAGTGAGTTTTATCATGAGGAGTTCGCCGATGAACTTGCTCACATCATATCTCCACCGGAGTATGATTGCTTCTATTTTAAGAGTAAGCCCGATCCGGGTGAGTTGACTAGTATTGTTGACTCCGGGATTTGTGAGAACGTTCTTTCTACGACAAATGTGAGTTTACCATTTGAGGATGACCAATCTCCTCTCTTGGCATATGTTGTATGGATCTTTCTTCCTTTTCTCACGTTTCCCGTTACTCCACCATATCTTCTCTCTTGCAGGAATGAAGATACCATTTTTGACCCCGGCATCTCCGTTTATCATTATTTTATGTCGAGTGTATCTCATCAGAGTGGAACTTTCATGAAATTCAATGTTTATCCAAACAACTTGAATGAAAATCCGATGGAGATTTTATCTTCCACTTGCTCCCCCATGGACCAATGAATTCGGGGTCGAGTCAGGCTCAAGACTCGGTTAACAAAAACAAGGCGCTTCGTGGGTGGCAACCCATGCTTATCCTAGTAGTAGTAGTAATGAATAAGGGTTTTGTGTTGTGATGAGGCTCGCCTCTTGGTATGTGCTTAATTACACATACCATTTTCCATTCTAAACGGACTTAAACGACTAAAAAACGTACCAAAAATACATTGTATTTGAAATGTGATCATACCTGTGCCTGTTTGTGTTCCCACGCAACCCCGTTTTGACCAAAATTTTAAATTTTTTATTGTTTTATTATGATATATATAAAAAAAATGATGAAAATATAAAAATATATAAATAAGTAGGCCCGTAGAACTAGGTAGCTTTTTTGGACTTGATCGATCGAGTTTTACACCTCTAGCTTTCCCCTTAGCTGTCGTGACTTGAGTTTTGCTTAACTTTAAATTTTGCAAAAGGACCAAAATATTGATAGAGTTAAATATAAGTTTGATGCTAAGCGTGGATTAGTTGGTTATCTTTAGAGCTCATAGAGGTTAATTGTGGCTTTTTGCTCCCACCAGCTTACTAAACGCTATATAATTGTTGAATAAATAAAGTTGCTTTAGGTTTTGCTGATTCTTGTTTAAATCACTTCGTAAGATTCTTCTGGTGGAAAGTAAGGTAACATCCGAGATTTTGTCAGGTGTTTTCGTGTGGGGAAGGAAATAGACTCATGGCCCATGGGTCGCTTGCATACACGATGTGAGGGCAAGTTGTTTTTAAAAGGACCACATGACTTGACATTTGGCTTATAATAATATAATGATTGTAATAAAAAACGAAGCCGAAATAAAAGACTTCTGGATACCTGGTCGGCTCGCATTTACCGATGTGATTAGTTGTTTTAAAGGTGGAAGGAAAGAATAATAATAAAAAACTGTGGGCTGATAAATGTTTTACTACATCTTTGCCGGCTCACAAAAACTGTTGTTTGCTGTTATTCTAAATAAGGCCACATATTAGAATTCATCCGAGAATGATAAAAGTTTGTTTGCATTTTGCCGGATCACAACAGGATGTTGAGCCTTCTTAAAATGGTCGAGGAAAATTACGAGGTCGAAATATGTTTGTTGCATCTTGCCGGCTCACAACCGATGTTGCAGCCTTCTAAAGGACCGAGGTTTAATAATGTTGCAATAATAATAAGTATAAAGCCAAATTTCGACTCCGGGGTTATCTAAATAAAGCCTCTGTTTTGGACTCGTAGTGATTTTATTGCGGATGAAATAAAAAGGATAACCCCTAAATCATGCGAAATTAGAACCTTAATGTGGACCTTATTCTCACCATATCGTCTCTTTAGGAAAGGATTTCAAACTAATTGTGGTCTAAACCGGGTTTACTTTATAATAATAAGGACATAATTTATTTGTCACCAATAATAAAAAATCCTTAGAGGAAATTAGGAATAATGGGAGCGAAAAGTTAAGTTTATACTTACACAATTAGCATTTATGAGTAGTGTTAGCATCTAATCTTATATTTAACTGTGATTTCGTTTTAAGCTTAGTTTGGGGATTGTGAAAAATCAAGGATGACGAACTCCCGTTCTTAAAGCCTTTTAAATAATTTTATTTAATTGTTATCTTAGTTTTTATCTTTTATTGAATAAGTGGTTAAAACGGGGGCGCTTTCGAAATAAATGATTTTTGAACCTTCTTAATAGACCTTTTCTGTTCTTGTTTGATTGTGAGGGGTCATAATTTAAAAGGGGATTTAATTATTTATTTCCGGGCGTGTTTTATTTACATTGCGTGTGGGACCAGCAATGGCTTAGTGTGGGGGAATTTTGATATGTGCTAAAACACACATCATTTGTACCCCGGAAAATGCTAATAAACGGACTAAAACACTAAAATATGGATAAATATGTTGCAAATATGTTTGTATTGTGTTTTTATGTCTTACAGGTACAAAGGATTGAAAACAAAGCAAAAACGGTAATTTTCGGGTGACTTTCGACGACGTTTTCATGTTTATCGAGGTTCAAACGAAGTCGTGAATATTCCTCGATCACACCATTGGAAAGAGCGCGAAATTACGAGTCCAACGGTACCGGCCTTTCTATCTTGAACCTTTTTATTTTGACCCTTTTTCGTCCCTGTTTGAACCTTTAATACTAGTATAAATGAACTAGGCCAAATAAGGGTTAAGTAAATAATAATGCATATATATAACAAGACCACTGCCTAGTGCAGTTGGTCTTGTGGCTTGCTTTGAGATTTCACCCGGGAGGTCCCGAGTTCGAAACGCAGGAGGGTTTATCCCCTCTACGCCACGTCAGCTGACACATGGTACCACGTGGCATGCCACGTGGTGGACCCAGACCCGACCCAATCCAGACCCGGTTGTTGACCCGCCGTTGACTAGCGATCAACGGTGGTTGACCGGCGGTCCGAAGGTGGTCCGACGATGGTCAACGGTGGTCCGCCGCTATTGACCGTCGCTGCCACCGTTGACCGCCGCCGTTGACCGGTGATCCGACGGTGGCTTTGGTGACGGCTGACAGGCCACGTGGCATAAATCACAGGGTAACACGTGGCATTCTAATCATTGGTGTACGAGGTTTGGGATCCCGAGCCAATGATTGGCTCGGGTAAAGAGGGTTCTGGAAGGCCAGATGTCGCATTCTCATTGGTGGACATGGAATAATACAACTAATGATTAGCTGGTACGTGGATTGGGATCCCGATGCAATCATGCGTAAGGATTAAGCTATAATTGAGTCGGTAGAAGCTGCGAAATTACGAATATACCCCCAGATCTAGAGCTTCTATTGGATGAGTGCCTGAAATGACAAAAATGCCCCTCCCACTTGGAGGCTATAAAAACAGACGCTGTGCATTTCATTTGGGGTGTGAGAAATTTAGTTTATTTTCAATATAGTGTAGGAGTAGTGTAGCTTATTTTTATGTCTTTTAGCTTATTAATTTGCTTATTGTAAAAGCTTTTATAGCTTATTTAGCTTATTGTAATCCACTCTTTTTAGCTTATTAATGAAGATGTTTTTGAAGATTGAAGTGCTTATTTTCTTATGGCTTTTTCTTTTTCTAATCCTCTATTTTCTTCTCTTTTCTTTTTAAGCTTATCTTAGCTTATAGTTGCTTCTAGCTTCCTCCTAGCTTATTTCTTATTTCAAATAAGTCTTCCTTTGGCTTATTAGATTAAGATCTAAGCTCATATTATTCAAATCAGCTTTTGCTTATTTTATTTTCTTTTCTTATTTGGTTGCTTATTTCTTGATTAAGCTCGATTCGAATGCTAAAAAAGGTTTCTTGAGTCTCCTACTCGAATTTTTCATTAAGTCTTTGTGACCTTTTATCTTTGAGAGCTTATTATTTAGCTTATTTAGTCATAAAGTTTTAAACTTTACTAGTTTTTCTTATAGCTTATTAAGGTAGGGCTTATTTCGAAAGTTACTTATAGCTTATTTGAGAAGTGGCTTATTTATAAGCCTTATATTTCTTCATCCTTTCTTCGAATACGCCCTGATAGCTTTTTTAGCATATCTAGTTTTTATTTCAAAAGTAGTTTTTTTTTTCGATTTAATCTGTTTTTTTTTTACAAAGATTAGTTTTTCAAAAATAGCTTATTTTTTCTAAAAAACGTTTTTCATCTTATTGCTTATTATTTTTTAGATCTAATCCTTAAATATACCCGTCTCTAGTTCACTTGATTGAACACCTTGGTTTGTGGTGGATTAGATCTAAAGTTTATAGATCTTATATTTTTTGCTTAATTTTCGAGCATAAAAGGTTTGTTGCTTTTTTGTAATTCAGCTTATTTTTTCTTGATCTAAATTCTTTAAATATACCCGATTCAAGTTCACTGATTGAATACCTTAGTTTCGGCTAGATTTAGATCTAAAGTTTTATCTTTTTATTAGCTTATTGTTTTTAGAATAAATTCTAGCTTATTTTGTCTTAGTAGCTTAATATTATCTTGTTCATCTTAATCCTTGTTTGTTTTAATGTTGATAAAATCTATCCAACACTTAGGCGAGGAGCTTATGGGTCTGGTATATGCTTAATTACACATACCATTCTCCTTTAATAACGGACTTAAATGACTAAAAACTACCAAAAATACATTGTATTTGTATGTTTGCATTTGTGTTGTGCAGGAAACGGATATTCAAGAAAAGGAACAAAAAGAAAGCCAAAAACAAACAAATCCAAGCACGTAGTGGAAAGGGCAAAGTCAAAAGTCAAGCCAAGTGAAGAAAATACAACTTGAGGGGCTAAAACTGCCAAACCTCAAGTTGTATTACAAAAGATTAAAAAGACAAGGGTAAAAATTGCACATTGGGTAGAGATTGCAATTTAAAGTTATATAAAGTAAGGGGACCCATTTACGCCTCCACCAAAAGTCTTATGTTCCCGCCCAACAAACCCAGGTACAACTTGTATGTCGCCCCATACTTCTTCCCTGCAAAACCACTTCTCTCCCTAGCCAAAATCATTTCATCCACCCTACTAACACCCCCCCAGTTGTATAAATGCCATGTTGGCAATCCCTCTCCATTCCCAAAAACATTTCGATGGCTGAGATTGTCTCCAAAGAAGCTCAAAAGAAATCAAAGGCTGGGATTTGCTTTAGATTCCCCTCACACAACTAACACACTTCGTTTTGCTCTCCAAAAGATGCCCAAGCTGCAAGTCCAAGACTTCGGATATAAATAGAGCCTTTTGTAAGCCTTTGAGGCATCTTAGAATCTAGTTTTTTATTAATTTTCAGTTTTTAATCTTAAGTTTAAATTTCAAAGTCATTTACAGCTTTTACTTTCAGCTTTGTAACACTTTCAAGATTAATGCAAGTTTGAAGTTTTTAGGTCGATTTACAATACCAGTGTTAAGTTTCTTAATCATATTGTTTTGTGTTCAAAAAGCTCTCATCACAGGCTTACTATAAGAAGTATTCTTAAGTATAAAAATACAAAGTTAATTGTTATGAGAAAATCATAAGTTTACTTCAAATATAATCCAAAAGCTTATGTTATGGATGATAAGCCAGTTCTGGATGGGCTTATGGACTCTCACTAGCTTGTTTAATACAAGCTAGAGCTTGTAGACTTTTTGTTTGACCTTGTTTTGAGCAAGGGTGTTGTAAGTTTCTCTTTTTCTTTGTTTTTTTATTGATTGAAGATCTGCTTAATTGGCCTAAATCAGTTTGTTTGGTGCTTATTTTGCGTATACTGTTAGTTCATTTGTTACATTGTTACTTTGAGTTAACATGCTAGGCCTTATTTCAGTTATTTAAGTGCTTAATCTTATCATATTGCTTTACTTATAAGTGTCTTATTTTGTTAATAGATAATTTGTTTTTAATTAGTTTGAAAGAAAAAAAAATGATTTTTAAGGGGTATTTTCAACTAGCAGTACTAACCTGTAGTTAGTACTGCTAGTTCACTTTTGAAACAGCACTAACTTAAAGCTACCAGTACTAACTCAAAGTTAGTACTGCTAGTTTATTTTCTTGGATTTCAAAGGTAGCAGTACTAACTCAACACTAGCAGTACTAACTCCAAGTTAGTACTGTCAGTTAATACTGTTAGTACTGGTAGTTCATTTTAGCTATTCAGCTTATTATTTCAGCTTGTTTAAGATTTCCTTAGTTTTTTTTAGAATAGATTAAACCATTTTCCTTTGCTGTTTGCTTATTTAAACTTATTTTCCTTTTTAAAGTATTCTCAATAGTTTATCAGTTTTAGTTTTCTAGCTAATTTATCATATTAGTTTATTCTAGTTGCTTATTCCAATTACTAAGTGCTTATTAAGGTTAGGTGAACTCCTGTTTTAGCTTGTTTGCTTATTTATTAATTCTTTGAGTCTTGTTTAGCTATAGCCAGTAACTAACTTTAGCTAGCTAGTAATAACGTTAGCTAGCAGTAGTGTACCTAACTTACATGCTTAGTATTGGTATTTAAATGTTACGTACTGTTGTGTTTATCTTGTTTAATTTAGCTTAATTGCTTTTTGTATTTGCTTATTTAGAGTTAGTTTAGCTTATTTAACTTGTCTTAAGTTTATTTGAGCTTATTTGTGTCTTAGTTTTAAGTTTTAAAGTGTTTTTGTCTTTCCTAGTTTTGATTCTTGTTCCAGCTTATTCTCTTTTACTATTCTTTTGTGCTTTTGCTATTTTTATCAGCTTTTAGTGGCCCAATCATTCCTGTGACATTCAAATACAAATCATCAATCGTCTTGCGATTTTTCATTTTAGCCTCGTTGGGACAAAACGACCCGGGAACACTCTATACTGCTTCCGGTTTTATTGGTCTCGCGGATCCTGATCCTTGTTGTGTATTTATATTTATATTTACTTATCGATACATAATTAGAGGGGTGAGTTTGCGCGAGTCAAATTTTGGCGCCGTTGCCGGGGAGGCATGTGAACGCAATTTTGATTACATTGTCAATTTTGTGTTTTACATCTGTGTAATATTTTCTTTATAAATCATAAAAAGTGCCAAAATATTTTCATTTTTTTTATTAGTATAATTATCATACAAAAAAAATATATATATATAAAAACATTGTCCATAAAAAGAAATAAAATTCACAAATTGGTAAAAATACCAAAATATAATATTCTCAAATTGAGGTATTATCATAATAACTTTTCGGTGAATACTTATTGGTTCCCAACTCGAACAAAAAGATTAAAGCTTACCATTTGTGTCTTTACGATATACGGCTCACCTGAATCGTTAAACAAGCCTACAAAGTGGGTATAAGGAGGGTTGTTCCTAGGAACTACGACCCGGAAAGGAGAAATTACTTCGCGTATTCTATCCTCGCTCACCTGTTGCGTTTAATCATTTGAGAGCTACCGTGAAGTATGTGAGCGTAGACCTATTATGGGTTCAGTTGTCTAGTTTTAGGTTCTTCTGTCGGTTAAAATAGATTGTGAAGCGAATAATAAAACTAAAAAAGCCAAAAAAACTCTTATTGTTCTAGTGCTATGCGACTCGCTCTCCAAGCTCGTCGTCTTTCGCAATACATTCTTCGGCAACAACACCAAGTTCCTCCGCAATCTTGTTGAACCTCCTAAAGATACGATGGCTGATAATCGAACTATGGCAGAATTGCTCCAGGCTCCCACCGAGGGATACGAGGACGCAATTGTTGTTCCTGAAATTGAAGCAGCAAATTTTGAGATCAAGCATGGGTTGCTAACTCTTGTCCAGAACAAGCAGTTCTTCGGACATGACAAAGAGGACCCACATGCCCACATCCGTTACTTCAATAAAATCACCTCTACTTTGAGATATCCTAATGTCCCGACCACATCAATTAAGTTGATGCTTTTTCCTTTCTCTCTCGAGGGGGCAGCCCGGATATGGCTTGAAAAAGAACCCCCTCGATCAATTCAGACATGGGATGATCTCGTTGCTAAATTCATAAATCAGTTTTTCCCACCTTCTAAAACGACAAATCTTCGGAACGAAATTACAAATTTCAAGCAAAGATTTGATGAATCGTTTAGTGAGGCTTGGGATCGATTCAAAGATCTTCTCCGAGCATGTCCACATCATGGATTCTCGGAGCTTCACCAACTTGATACATTTTACAATGCCTTAAATGTCAATGATCAAGACTCTTTGAACTCCGCCGCAGGTGGTAACCTTTTTGGACAAAAAGGCCCGTAATTGCTTCAGCATCATCGAAAGCAAGTCCAAAGTTCGGGGAAACAAAAATAAAAAAAAAAAAAAAAAAAAAAAAAAAAAAAAAAAAAAAAAAAAAAAAAAAATAAAAAAAAAAAAAAAAAAAAAAAAAAAAAAAAAAAAAAAAAAAAAACTCCCAAAGCAAAGCCATTGTGCTAAGGTGGAGATAGTTACGAGGCGCTTCCACCAACCGGTGGATCTTCCGATGTTGCTGAATTGAAAGATATGGTTAGACGCTCTACTTCTCGACAAGAGGACTCTACAGGTTCCAGCTTTCCCCGCTCTCGTAAAAGCGGTGAGCAAAGTTGTGTTACTGGTGGGTCATGGTGCCCATTCATTCGTAATTGTCCGGTTACCGATAACAACAAATTACCGAGATAACATCCAAGAATACGTCTCGCAAGCCGCCGCAGCCAATTTCAACCAAGGAAATTCCGGTTACCGTCCGCCACCGATGGCGAACCAAATCAGACCACCCGATTTTCCTCCCATGCAACACAACAGCCAAACCAATAATCAGAATCGTTGGAACCAAAACCAAAACCGTGGGAATGGCTACAACCAGGGTCAAATCCAACGACCCCCAGGATTCAACAACAACCCCTATGTATCAAAACCCCCGGTTAATCTACACCCAGCATACCAAAGCTCCAGCTCATCAAGTTCGGGTGGTGTCAAAAACTGATTTTGAGAGCTATGTCAAAGCTAATGATGCGGTTATGCAAAACATGCAAAACCAAATGTCCAACATAACCGACTTGCTCACCAAAATCGTAAATTCCAACCAAGCTTCTACTTCAAGTTCGGGTTCTCTTCCTAGCAACACCATTGCTAACCCAAAGGGTGAATTGAAAGCAATCACCACCAGAAGCGGTGTTTCATATGATGGACCTCAAATTCACCTCCGGATGGTGGAAGTTTGAAACGTATGGTGACAAAGTCACGGGGCTTCCTATCGAATTACAAAGACGTCCAACCTCCGATAGTCAAGTTTTGATGAACCAGTTGTCATGCCTAGAACCAAAACGACTTTACCATATCCATCTAGGGTAAACAAGGAGAAAATCCGCGAAAAGGACGACCTTTTAGCTTTGAAATTTATGGAAATTTTTCGGAATCTCCACTTCGAGCTGAGCTTCGCGGATGCTCTCCTACACATGCCTAAGTTTGCACCGATGTTCAGAAAGCTTTTGAACAACAAAGACAAGATCTTGGAATTAACCAAAACACCGACAAAAACCCCATTTTATAAATGAAAATTGCTCGGGCCAATAAAGGGGGGGGGGGAGGGGGGTTTTTCAAAAATTCCTAAAGACATTTCCCGAGAAATTAGGAGACCCGGGTAGATTTCTGATACCATGTGATTTTCCAGAGTTGGATGAATGCTTGGCCCTGGCCGATCTCGGTGCAAGCATCAATCTAATGCCACTCTCCGTCTTTGAAAAGCTTAATCTCCAAAGACTGACCAAAACTAGGATGATACTCGAGTTAGCCGACCGATCGATCTCTACTCCCACCGGCATAGCCGAAGATGTTTTTGTGAAGGTAGAAGGGCTTGGAACCTTCTACTTTACCGGCCGTTTTTGTGGTAGTTTGACTATGATGCGACCCTAGAGAGTCCCGTTGATTTTTAGGAAGACCATTTTTAAAGAACGGCAAGAGCCTTGATTGATGTACACGGTGAAGAGATGACCTTAAGACATGATGACCAATCCGTGACTTTCAAAGTAGGTGATACAAAAAATTTCTCCTACAATGCCATGGAACAGTAACAGGTCGACTTTATTGGATATAGCGTGTGAGGAATATTCTGAAGAAGTTTTAGGTTTCTCGAATGTATAGGAAAATGGAATTCCATCCTTACTTTGAACCGATTGTTGATACCACTTCTCCCACCCTCACTCCATTCGAGGGTAGTGATTTCATTCTTGAAGAAATCGAGGCTGAACTTTCTGATACTTCGTATAAATCAGGAATTGATGATGCCGAATGTGATCCCGAGAAGGACATTCTTCTTCTTGAAGCTATCCTAAATAGTGAACCCTTATCACCACTTCCCAATCATGCAAATTATATACCTGGGGTTAGAAAAGAACTTAAAATTTGTGAAGCCAAAACCGATGAAACATCAATTGATGAACCTCCCGAGGTCGAGCTCAAGGACTTACCTCCCCACCTCGAATATGCATTTTTGGAGGATGACAACAAGTTACCAGTCATTCATCATTTGCTAAAAAATTTGAGTGTCCGTGGAGAAAAGCCCCCGCTCTCATAAAGGTGTTGCAGTCCCACAAGCGAGCCATCGCTTGGAAACTCTCTGATATCAAGGGTATTAACCCAGAATTTTGTACTCACAAAATTCTAATGGAAGAGACCACACACCAGCGGTCCCAACATCCAGAGACCGGTAAACCCAAAAATCCCACGATGTCATAAAAAAAGAAAGTTGAAAAAACTTTTGACGCTGGATGAATTACCCTATCCAGATAGTCCCCCCTGGTAAGCCCAATACAAAACACTGTGTACCAAAGAAAGGGGGTTTTAATACCGTAGTTGAGAATGAACAAAATGATTGAATCCCAACTCGATTGGTTACACGGATGGCGGTTATGCATGGACTACCGAAAGTTGATTGAAGCCAACCCGAAAAGACCACTTTCCCTCCCATTCATGACCAAAAGCTCGAGAGGCTTGCGGAAACGAATACTATTGTTTTCTCCCCCTCGTGGTTTCTATCTCCTTCTTTCTCGGTTATTTCCAATCCCCATCGACCCAAAATGATCAGGAAAAGACAAACTTTACTTGCTCCATAACGTAACCTTTATTTGCCTACCGGCGCATGCCCTTTGGCCTCGCAATGCACCAGCACATTCCCAGATGTATGCTGGCAATCTTTTCCACACATAATTGAAAAATAAAAAAAACAATGGAAGTGTATATGGATGACTTTTCGTTTTTTGGGAGTTCTTTCTCTAACATGCCTAACACCCATTTTGGAAAAGATGCTTAAGCGGTGTGAGAACACAAATTTAGCTCTAAAACTGGAGAAAAGCCATTTCATGGTTAAGGGAAGGCATTGTTCTTGACAAAAATCTCCATGTCGGAATTTGGTCGATCGAGCTAAGATTGACGTTTATCACCAAGCACCCTCACCCGACTACTTTAAAAGGTGCCTAGTTTTCTTGGGCAGCCGGTTTTAATAGAAGATTTTCATCCAGAATTTCTAAAATGCCCGTCCCAATGACCCCATTTTTGCTTGAAAAAGAGACTCCGTTTAATTCACCAAAAGAGTGTATTGAAGCCATTAACACCTCAAAAGAATCTAACTGAGGCTCCTATCCTGATTTGCCCCAGACTTGGAATAAACCATTTGAACGTAGTTGCGATGCCAAGCGATTTCGCCTTGGGTGCAGTCTTGGGGCAACGTCATGAGAAACATTTCAGGCCTATACATTATCAAGTACAAAACGATGAAATGAGGCGAATCACTTTTACAACCACGACAGAGAAAGAATGTTAAGCCGTGTGTACCATTCGTAAAAATTCCGATCGTACCTTGTCATGAACAAATGCACTGTGTATACGGATCATCCGTCCTCAAGTATCTCTTTGCGAAAAAAGATTCTCAGGCGAGATTGCTCCGATAGGGTTTTCAGCTCCTTCAATGAGTTTCGATCTTTGATGTAGTTGACACAAAAGATCCTGAGAACCTAGCAGCTGATCATCTATACGCTTAGAGAATCCTCAACAGACTGAACTTACTCGATCCAAAAGAAGAGATAAATGAAAAGTTCCCCTCTTGAAACTCTTAGTTCATTTGCTTTTACGTGATACTAGTACCCCATGGTTTGGCTGACAATCGCAAACTACCATGCTGCGGAATTTCGTGATCAAGGGGATCGTCAACCCAGCAGAAAAGAAAATTCTTCAAAGAACGTGAACATTATTTCTGGGAGATCCCCTTTTTTTTGTTTTCTGTTTAAAATCTGTGCGGATCAAGTTAATTCGACGTTGTATTTTTGGCAAAGAAGCCCATGGACATCCTCATGGCTTGCACAAGGCCCCAAGACGTGGACATCACGGTGCTAACTACACACAAGAAAAGTCTTCGATTCCGATTCTTTTGGCCCACAATCTACAAAGATGCCCATGAGTTGGTTTTAAACACTGCAACTCGTAGCAAGCGTCCAAGGAAAAATTCACAAACGATAGATGCCACAAAACTCCATCCAAGTTTGTGAAATCTTTGACGTCTGGGGCATTACCTTTATGGGCCAGGTCCCAATCATCCAAAGGCAACAAATACATCCTCGTGGCCGTTGATTATTTATCAAAATGGGTTGAAGCAAAAGCGCTCACCCCCACACAATGACGCCCGAGTTGTTTGGCAAAGTTCTTAATCACTCTTCGCACAGAATTCGGTACCCCTCGTACAATCAAAGTGAGACGCGGAACCCATTTTTGCAATGACCAATTTTGCAAAGGTCAGCTTAAAACGGAGCCACTCATCGCTCTCTCCATCCGCGTATCATCCACAAACAAGTGGAAAAATTGCGTGAATCAAGGGGATGTCAACCCAGCAGAAAAGAAAATTCTTCAAAGACGTGAAGCAATTATATCTGGAAGATCCCTTTCTGTTTAAAAATTCTGTGGGATCAAGTTAATTCCGAACGTTGTCTTTTTGCAAAAAGGCCCATGACATCCTCATGCTTCCACGATGGTCACCACCGGTGGACATCACGTGCTAACTACACAGCAAAGAAAAGTCTTCGATCCGAGATTCTTTTGGCCAACAATCTACAAAGAGCCCATTGAGTTGGTTAAACACTGCAACTCTTGCCAAAGCGTCAGGAAAAGATTCTCAACGGGATGAGATTGCCCAACAAAACCTCCCATCCAAGTTTGTGAAATCTTTGACGTCTGGGGCATTGACTTTATGGGGCCATTCCCATCATCCAAATGCAACAAATACATCCTCGTGGCCGTTGATTATTTATCAAAATGGGTTGAAGCAAAAGCGCTCCCCACCAATGACGCCCGAGTTGTTTGCAAATTTCTTAAATCTCTCTTTCGCCAGATTCGGTACCCCTTGTGCAATCATAAGTGATCGCGGAACCCATTTTTGCAATGACCAATTTGCAAAGGTCATGCTTAAATACGGAGTCACTCATCGTCTCTCCACGGCGTATCATCCACAAACAAGTGGGCAAGTTGAGGTATCCAATCGTGGTTTGAAAACAATTCTTGAAAGGAACCCGGAGCGAAAATCGTACCTCTGGTCCAGATAAGCTCGAAGATGCTTTATGGGCTTTCCGCATCGCTTACAAAACACCCATTGGGTGTACTCCTTACAAGCTTGTGTATGGGAAGGCATGCCATCTTCCGATCGAGCTTGAACACAAGGCCTACTGGGCCTTAAAACATACAAACTTTGATCTGAAAACCCGCTGGTGACCATAGGAAAGTTCAACAACTAATGAACTTAATGAGCTCCGTGATGAAGCTTATGAGAACTCTTTGATCTATAAAGAAAAAACAAAAAGGATTCACGACTCCAAGATCAAAAATCGCGTTTTCAACGTCGGTGATCGAGTCCTCCTCTTTAACTCTAGATTAAAAGATTTTTCTCAGAAAGTTAAAAACCCGCTGGTCCTGGACCCATTCACTGTAACCACAGTCTTCCTTACGGCACTGTTGAGTTATCTCATGCCAACGGCCGAATTTCAAAAGTGAATGTCATCGTGTAAGCACTAACTTTGGAGGGGACTTACACAATTGTAGTCCCCCGGATCTCCAAACATTCCCAAATTCCAATAAATTCAGGTACGGGTCAACATAGCGACCTTAAATCAAGCGCTGAACAATTCGTGGAGGCACGCCCATGCTTATCGTAATATTGTGATAGAAAGAAATATGTGTTTTCTGTTGTGTGAAAGGCTCCCCTCTTCCATTCCCGTGTTTTGTGTTTGATGTTGTTAATTGTCCCGGGAGGAATTGCCCGGATTGTGTAGGCTCTCGTGTCTCCTCCTCAGGGTTTTTCTGCTCTATTCGATCACTCGAGCTTTAAATCCCCTCAGCTTCATTTTGGGGAATCCCGATAACCTAATCTAATCGACTAACATATCATTTGGCAAACCTTCATAAACGCTTAGGATAACGTAGTACCCTTCCAAAACATCGAGGACGATGTTTAGTACTAGTTTGGGGGGGTATCTTCCGATTTGATTGTTTGCCCTGCAATTGTTACCACGTAAAGCCCGTATTTTCAACACCAAAATTTTTGCAAAAAATATCAAAAAAAAATGAAAAATTTAAAAAAAATTTCAAAAATAAAATAAGTGTTTTGTCACATTTTTTGACTTTTCTTTTTTTGGGTAGAATGAGAATAATTTTTGACTCGATCCGGTCTGCGTATTGAGCCCTAGCTATTCCTTCAGGCCGACTTCTTTCAAATTCACGAATTCTATTTGCTTTGAATTTTAAAAACGGTAGAAGAACAGAAATGATAGAGTTAAATTAAGTTTATGTGTTAAGCAAGATTCGTCTCAAAACTCAATTTAATAACTTCTGATCTTTTTCTCCCATAAGCTTCTAATCCACCTATTCATTACGGCTTGTTCAACTAAGTCCATCGATGTTTCAGAAAAAGCTTCAAATTTGTATCTCGATTCTTTAAAAAGCAAGGTTCGAAAGATAAAATTGCCAAAGAAGCCAATGAATGAATATAATGTCAAAAATGCCGGAATATTGTAATTATGCCAATGAAGCATACTTTGATCAATGTGAGCTAGTAACAGATGTGTCGTGATATCCCCATCACACTACCACTAGGTGGGGGTTCAAACTAAGACGCTTTACTCTAGGGGAATTGGCGTGTTGTGATATCTCACTTGAAAAAGGTCTAGGTGGGTTCAAACTAAGACAACACCGATTCCTTAGCCATATTAAAAAAGAAGAAGTTTTTGATGTGATTTACCACTTACGCTAGCAACGGGGTGGGTTTTCAAATTAAGAACAAAACCAGTCGTTGGTTGTGATATCCTACAGGGAGCGAGGCATACGTAGGTGGTCTCAAACTAAGCAACACATTCCTAGCTTTAAGGAACGTATGAAAAAGGATAAATATGTAGCAAAAATTCATGGTTAAAATCAAGTTACAAGTACCTAAAAAGTTGTTTGCTTTGAGTCGTGATTCTCTGAATTATGACTATGAAAATAAGTTGAAATCTATGAAAAAACGAGCAACACACAGTCCAAATCATATATCCACGTTGGGAGTAAACAGGTTCACAAGTCATAATAATGAGGGCTTAACATCCTTAACTTATATTGACAATGATCTGGTTTAATTGCTTAGCTTGGACTTGTGAAAAAATCACAGGGACGATGAAAAAATATTCCTCAGGGAGTCCGTTGATATCTACGAACATTTCTCATTCTATGATCCCATTGTTGATAAATAAAGGAAGTCAAACTTGTATAAAAAAAATAAATATAAATAAAAAAAATAAATAAAAAAAAAAATTTAGAGTAGTTGTGTAAATATAAAAATTGGTGAGAACCGGGACTTATCGAGGCTATTGATTCTTTTATTCCCTTTGATTAACGCTTGGCTACTTTTCCAAGTTATAACTCGAGGGGATTAAGATTTATGGTTTCTCCAAGTGCTTTACTTCTAGCATTGCGTGGGCCACCAACATCTTAGTTTGGTGGATTTGGTATGTGCTTAATTACACATACCCTTTTACCTTTAAAAACAAGCTAAAATAACCAAAAATGGCTCAAAATGCCAAATAAAACTCTTTTTGCTAATTGTGTTGTGCAGAACGGATATCTCAAACAAAAAGGATCGAAAAACCACTACAAAAAGAGACAAAACAGGACGCGGGATGGAAAAAGGTAGTGAAAGCGAAGGCCCATCCATGTCAAGTCCTACTCCGAGAAGAAAAAGCAACGAAAAATATAACTTGAGGGGTCAAAATGCCCAAACCCCTAAGTTATATTATATATACACCACAGGGACTGATTACGCCAAGTTGGGAACTTCAATTTATAACAGAAAGAAAAGGGAAATAGAGGAATGAAAAGAAGTTGATGTGTAGGGCCTTTCTTTGTACACAAACCGAGCATTCCTTAATCATCTTCACAACCTCTCTCTCTGTCACAACCCAACTTTGTATCCACCCTTTTCCCCAGCTTGCCCGCCAATACCAAACCAGCCACAACCCTGTTTAGCCCCATACTTCTCTGCAAAAATCACTCAACACCCTACTACTACCCCCCCAGCTTTATAAAGTCCATGTTGGCAATCCCTCTCCATTCCCAAAGCATTTCGATGGCTGAGATTGTCTTCTAAGAAGCTCAAAAGAAATCAAAGGCTGGGATTTGCTCAAGATTCACCTCACACAAGTAGCACACTTGGTTTTATCTCTACAAAGAAGTCCAAGCTGCAAGTCCAAGACTTCGGCTATAAATAGAGCTTTTTGTAAGCCTTTGAGGCATCTAGTTAGTAATCTAGTTTTTTAGTTTTTAGTAATCAGTAGTTTTTAAATAATTTTAGTTTTTAAGTCATTTACAGCTTTTACTTTCAGCCCCCCCCCCCCCCTGCTTTGTAACATTTCAAGTTTTATGCAAGTTTGAGTTTTTCAGTCAATTTACATTTCAAGTGTTAAGTTTCAGTCGTTGTGTTGGTTTGTGTTTAAAAGCTCTCACACAGCTTGTTTATAAGGCTGCCTCTTAATTAAGTAAGTTTTAAAAAGTTAAGTAGTAAGAGAAAATTTACAAAAAAATCACTCTCACATAACCACATGCTTATTATGGATGATAACCAGTTCTGGATGGCTTATTGGACTCTCACTAATGTACTACTTGTTTTATACAAGCTAGAGCTGTAATTATTTGTTTTTGGCCTGTTTTTGAGCAAGGGTGTAGTAAGTCTCTCTTTTCTTACTTTCTTATCTATTGCAGAACTGCTAGTTTTCATTTTTTTTTTGCTACTTTTAAGCCTACAGTAATTAACTTAAGCCTAGCAGTATTAACTTAAGCCTAGCAGTATTAACTTAAGCCTAGCAGTATTAACTTTTAAGCCTAGCAGTATTAACTTTTAACTAGCGGTACTAACTCCAGGTTAGTACCGGTAGTTCACCAATTTTGATCTCATTTGGATAGTTAAAAAAAAAAAATAGGTTTTTAGGTATGATTTTTCGAACATAATCTCATTGGAGGGTGAACTAAATCTGTTTGAGTTTGTTTAAAAGTTTTGAGCTTATTTCAGTAGCTTATTTTAGGTCTAAAAGTGCTTATTTTCATTAAAATCCAAAAAATAGTAGTGTAGCCATTTGTGCTTATTGTGCTTATTTCAGTGGCTTATTTAAAAAAGTGAATAGGTGGGCTTAATAAGGACTCATTAGTGAGCTTATTTCCAAAAGCCCACTTTTCAGTTTGGCTTATTGGTGATTTTAGCTTATTTTTATTTTGGCTTATTTAGGAAAATTTTAGAGTTTACTACTTTTTGATGCAAATTGAGTTAAGTTAAGTTGTGTTTGGTTGAAAAAGCTTTTTGGAATCAGATTAAGCAACATATAAGCTTTCCAAAACATCTCTCCTTTTCGAATTTGATTCTGGTTTATTCTAGTTGCTTATTCTTACTCCTGAAGTGCTTATTAGGGTTAGGTAAACATCTGTTTTGTTTTATTTGCTTATTTCTCGTTTCATTGTGTTTTGTTAAAGCTAGCGGTACTAACTTTTAAAGCTAGCAGTACTAACTCAAAGTTAGTACTGTTAGTTAAAACTATTAGTACTGTTGTTAGTACTGCTGAGTTTCCTTGCTTAGTTTAGCTTAATTGCTTTTTGAATTTGCTTATTTAGAGTTAGCTTAGCTTATTTGATTTGTCTTAAGTTTATTTGAGCTTACTTGTGTTTTAGTGTAAAAGTTTTAAGTATTTTTCCCAATTCTAGCTTTTATTCTTGTTCTAGCTTATGTTCTTTGTTTATTTTTATATACATTTTGCCTTGATCAATGTTATTCCAAATCATAAACCTCACCTTGTCATATTCAAACTCCAATCACATTCGTGACGCGATAATCCATCTCTAGCCGTTCTGGGTACATAACACGCCGGGATACTCTATACTGCTTCCGGTTTTCTTGGTCTCGCGGATCCTGATCCTTGTTGTGTATTTTTATATATGTATTTATATTTATTGATACATAAAAAGGTGTAAGTTTTCTGCGAACCAAAAAACATTTTTATAAAAATTATAAACAGCAAGTGTTGATATTTTTAATAAATAATACATATTTTTAGGATTTCAAAATGATAAGAATCGCAATTTTTCAATCTATAACGAACGAGTTATGAATTTCGCGAGTTTACGACAAGTAATACTTTTATAAAACTATTTTTATAAAAGTTACTATTCAAGAAAGAAAGGTATATTATTTTAAGATGGTATTTCCGGCACTTTCGAGTCCGTTTCGGCCTTCGGCCGAAACATGAAAGTCGTTCGGAAGGTCGTTTTACTTCCCCGCGAGGTTCTTTAAGTCTAAAAGCGAGTGATAACGGGTCGTAAGGCGGGGGCAAAATCTGGCTTTTTGGTAATTAATACACTGCATCAGATCTGATGCGAGTGCTTTTTCGCCCATTTCGGTCGAGTTTCGGGTCTCGGACAGAACTGGAAAGTTGTTCAAAATATCGTTTCGCATAAATTCTCTTTAGAACCCGAGTCATGAAAATGTGATTTAGTGGGTCATTATAGTCGGGTCAGACTTAGAAAATAAACTACAACACTACCAGTAGTAACTACAACACTACCAGTAGTAACAACACTACCAGTAGTAATAACACTACCAGGAGGAACTACAACACTACCAGGAGGAACTACAACACTACCAGTAGTAATAACTATAACTACCAGGAATAACTATAATTACATTATTCAGATATTTATAAATGTTTTACAATTATAAATATGTTTTCACTCAAACAATTAGATGGTGATTAGCTAAATAGACTTATGCATGGTAGAGATTACTCAATGTGATTAGTACTTATACGACCTTAAATTAAATAGGTTGCATTCGACGATTTGCGTGACGCATTATTTGTGATACACTTGGCATTTGCTCACTCAAGGTGAGTTCATAGCCCCACGTTTTACATGTTTTTGTTTTATAAAGTTTTTGGGGTGAAAAACATGCAATGCTTTACAATTGGACACAAGTGGTTAAGTTTCATGTTATGATTACGTGTTGCCTAAGTAGCGATAACCCATATCTGAGCCCATTATCATGAACTGTCAATTGCGGGATTGTGAGCGCGAATGTTATTAATAGATCTATTGGGTTTGACAACCCCGTTCGGGTGATTAGCTATCACTGGACAAACGAACGTATACCATGTCGAATATAGGATGTTGCGGGTTAGAACATCACCACGGGCAATGTAGGCCATTAATTTGATTTATATTGTATTCATTCGTGTCAAGCTTCAGTGTCATGAGCTTAGAGCAACGTAATTACATTTATATGATGTCTGCATCTGTTGCATTATCATACACTTGGGAAATCTTGTGGTCCTACAATATATGATTTATCAAACCTATGAATTCACCAACATTATTGTTGACGTTTTAAAGCAATGTTTTTCAGGGGATCAGTAAGCACGAGGTGCAAGGGATACATTGGTGGTTTTGATTGGGATATCATGCATTAAAGATTTTGTCGCATTACATTTTGTATAACTGTATGGGCTAGAAATCTTTGTACTTTGAACAAGTGGACAAGTGAAGCTCCGGCTTATGTAAAAAATACTTTGTTAAATCCAATGTAACTTTTTGGTCGTTCTATATACATCTTGTGTTATTGATCTATGAAGTAACACTCCCCAGACCCTTATTCCGCTGCGACCCAATTTGGGGGTGTTTCATAAAAGATGTTTCAACTCATTGATTATGTGTAATTTGTCTTGCAGTTGCACTTTTAGATCATTTATCTCAACAAATTGGTTATTGAATGCTTGAACCAAATGATTATTATTGTTTGTTCGAGAATCATTAATCATTTTTTCTTTGTGATTTTGAAAAGCAATGTCAAGAGAAATGTTGTATTCCTTAAGTTTTGCAAAATGTTTTCTCGGTTCACATAATGACTTGTTTGATTCTTAAAGATCTAAAAGCACAATGTTGAGACATTTACACTTTCTACAATTATCAACTTCATTCAACGAATGCAAGTAAGTGCACACAATATCACTTGCGAGTGATTAAAAGTTTTTTCTTTTCAATTTTAAAACATTTCTTTGCCACAAAACATTGATCAACCTCATCTTCCATTTGTTCAAAAATATCTTTTATTTCTTTGACCTCAGCAATAAATCCCTTTTTAAAAAGTTTGAAAGTTTCTTTTAGGTTTTCAGAAAATGGTATGACATCTTTTATAAAAGCCCTTTTAATATCCTATTGCTCCCAGCTACCAATCTGATGAGGAGATAACATAGTTCTCCTCTTAATGCATTCATCAAACTTACTGAGAAGATCTCGTTCATTGTTCAGATTTGTGAGAACTTGACTGGTTGGTGGGAGTTTTTTAGGAAAAACTTTAGTAGGTTTTAAAACGTTTTCAGGAGGACTTGGTGTTGAAGACCAATATAGTTATTCTAGAGCCAAATTGAAGATCACCATTAATCGCAATAGGGAAACTTAGTCATAATTTAGCTTGTTATCTCAACACAATGTGAAGATCAAGTAATAACATTAGATTCCAACCAAGATCCTTGTGATTTTTGCCAGAACATCCCGAGTGATACTTAGGTATTCATGAATGAAATGGAAATCCTGCTTGAGCCCAACAACAAACAGGCTCATGGTTAGGTGACTTGTGCGATTCTTATGAATCAAACTTGTGACAACTGAAAGCAACAATGGTGGGGCGATTCTTTAATGAATCAAACTGGTTCCAGGTTAGGAGCAACTTAAAAGAATTTTGAATTGCTTAAAACTCTTGATGTGTCACAAAAACCACTTTAAGCAGTGACACGTCGATTTGATCTTCAAATCGATTTTCTATATAATCGTGAGAAGTAACTCACCGTTTCACTCTACACGTGCTGTCCCTTGAGACTTCCCGAAATGAGAACATGCTGAGTACGATGAATCTAATACTTATAGTGTTTAGAAAAGTCAATACTACAGCCTCGGAAATCCTGTCAAAAGATTCTCTTAAATTGAACTAGCTGATCACAGTCGTCCTCCACGGACTTTGAAGTTACTCTAAAAAAACAACCAAACCGGGGCGAATGACAAAGCCATCATTCGACCCCCCAGCTTTTATTGCTAACTGTTTTATGCAGCTATCTTAAAGATGGTGGTGGTGGTCCCTGAATTACAGCTGACTCACAAGATCCATAGCCACATGCTCATACCCGATAGACAAACATAAGGACTTCATGAAAGGCTCAAATACATATTTCAAGGACTCCATGCATAGCTTCTGAGCAACGAACGTCTTTCTCGAAGTGACAAGTAATTAAGTTTAACGAATCTCAAGAAAGACGTAGCATTAAAGTTTTTCAAGACAACCATTCAAGAAAGGTATGAGCATGTTGGTTCAGAAATCACAAATCCACAAGATGACAAAGTTTCAAGATGGCGAAGAGATTGTGCTTGGTTGATGATCTTAAGATGCTCAAGATCACAATGTCAAATACAAGTTCAAGAAACAAGCTCAATCTAGAAATCAATGATCACTACAACATACTCACAGGAGAATGTCAAAAGGACGAGCTAAAGACTAAAGACAAAGCATTGAATGCTAGGCTTAAAGTTTAATAAAATAGAGTGACCTCCCTTAGAGGGGGAATGTTGAAAACACAAAAAGTGTCGGTCACTTCCAAGTTGTAATAGGTCTTAGCTTGTAGATTGTGTCACGTTAAGTAAAGAAGCTAATCCGGCCCAAGGCCCATGAGAACCCATGGGAAGCCCATCATAGCCCATGGGCCGGCCATGATATAACTATATAAGCCCTCTCCTAGCCTTTGAGAGGGGTTGGTTGTTTTATTTCTTCCATATTTTTCACATAGTAATAACATCATCCATTTCATATACTTTCTCTCACTAAACATCACAACCCATATCTCTCTCTTGTTTTTGATTAGATCATAAGATTACATGTTTTTTCAATCTGTGATTATATGCAATATAAAGAAAATTAGAGAATGAGATTTAATATTTGTCTGCATCTATATTGCAAAATGACACACGTAATCATAAAAGCCCATGCATCTGATTGTGCACTAGATCGATCGAATTATGAACAAACAATGCATCGAAATAAATCATGCATCTAAATAATCTATCTGTTCAATGCATTCAATGATTTAGGTGCATATCAAATTAAAGGACAGTGATTTAATATTACAAAAATGTTTATGCGTGAAACTCTAGTCGAAGATGCCGATTAAAAATGAGAGAGGCATATGAAAAGGAAGTAATTTGATGATTTTACCCTCCAATCTCTTATTAAGTAAGGTTAATCAGAATGTTTATTACGATAATGCCAACCCTTGATCTTAGCCATTGATAATTGATCCAATGATTTACATTTCTTCTTATTCTTCTTATTTTAACTAATATTCTCATTAGATCATTACTCTATATATATATATATATATATATATATGATAGAATTTAAGGATTGACTAATTAATAGAATTGTATTACTAGTATAATTTTCAAAGTAAAAAAAATACATATTTGGTGTGTTTGATTTAGTGTATAACCGGCCCCCTATCTTAGGGTGGGCTTGGTTGGGCTTTTGTTAGGTAATTTGTTGTATTACTTAGTTTCCGAGCCCAATAACCTATTTAACTCGTTATTTGCTGAAAAATCACGATTTCTTCGACGCGATTTTTGGCTAAACACGAATAAAAGATGGAAAATAATAAAAATAAAATAAGTTAAGCTCTCATGGCTAGATATGGCTTTCGTTGATTTCTCGATCTGCTTCTTCTTGTTCTTTCTTTGCTCATGTGCTTCCAACGAACCTGCTAATTCTTCAATTGTCAAGTCTTCCAGATCTTTAAACTCCTCAATTGCACACACTACATTCTTGAAATTTTAGGTTAAAGAACAAAGAATCTTCTCAATAATTCTCGTATCTGGTAGAGTTTCACCATTTCGTTTGAGTTGATTCACCACCGTTTGTACACGGGTGATGTAATCCGAGACTCCTTCTGTCTCCTTTCATTCTCATGGCCTCGAGTTCACCATCGAATGTTGGAATTAATGATATAATCAGATATTATATAGTATGCATATGTAATTATCATTGTCTTTTAGGAATAAAAGTATAGGTTTAATTTAGTATATAGTTTGGTTAATAAAACAGTTAGTAGATAACCAACTTCTGTAACTTCTATAAATGAACCATCATGTTGGTTCATGGTATCTATTCACTTAGTATAAATAGATGTATTGTACAAACATGGAAGATCATCCCTTTTAATAAAGTTATATTGAGTATATATCTTCTTGTCTGTTACATTACTAGTTTCTACAAACACAAACAATCTTTTACTTTCTGGTACTTGATGGGGATCAGTAAAGGATTCTATGTTGGAGAATCCAGTAGGCAAAACATGGGAAACATGCTGAACAAATACCAACAGATGGTATCAGAGCTAAGCAATGATCAGGGCAATGAAGGCTCATGGATCAAACGCAAGTTAAACAACATACGTTTGAAGAGATTGCACGACATCAACAACAAAATTGAAATTCTGGAATCACAACAAGAAAACCAAAACAAGGAAGAACTCAAGGCAAAAAGATTGAAGAAAGTAAGATGCTACAAGTGCAAAGAAAAGGGACACTTTGTCAATAATTGTCCAGTATGGAAGAAAAAGGGAAAAGCCAAAATCGTTGAAGAAGAAGATAAAGAATCTGTTGCAGAAAATCACAAACCAACCATTGGAAAACTCAAGCCACGTGAACCCTATACCCAAGTTTATCGAGAAAGAATCATGATTTCTGGAGACTACTTGGTACTAGGAACTGAAAATAGGTTTTGGGACGATTTCTGGTATGTTAATTCAACTATCTCAAAACACATGTCACCTTCCAAACATCTTTTGTACAAAATGAAGGAATGTTTCTTTGTCGAAGAACACAAGTCCAATTTACTTTACACACATGGTATTGGTGGCATCGAATTAACAACCGAAGACACTAGTTATATGATTCCCTATGTCTCTTATGTACCCGAAATAAATATAAATATTCTTAGCATGAAGCAATTGATACTTCAAGGTTTTGAAGTTGAAATAATCAGTAAAAAGTGCAACATCACTCATATGTTCGATCCTATAAATGGTAAAAAAGATAATAAGAGTCAAATTAAACGAATGAAAGATGGTCTAAATGGCCAAGATCAGATCGAAGTTAATGGAAAAAATGGTGTCTCTTAAAGTTCACACGATTGAAGAATTCATACAATTCATGGAATTGATGAATACAAATAAGATATCATGCAAACACAAGGGGGTGTTTACAAGAAAGTTCAATGAAACGCTTAAATGGTTTCACAATGCAAAAGTAGGAAAGGATTTGGAAGGAAAACTTCCACCAAAGATATCGAATGTTGAAATCTGCTTATTTGATTTTTATAAATTGTCAACAATTGTGGAGGCTATGGAAAAATCTCACAAACAGGTGAATGGATGGAAATAACAAGACCTACTACGAGTTTGCTAAAGGCAGGATGCCGAACAAGTACACCGAAGGAATGGGAACTTTTAAAGATCTAGCCGAAGGACTTGGGTACTTTTGAAGATCAAGGAGAAGGCAGGAAGCCGAACAAGTACACCGAAGGACTGGGTACTTTTGAAGATCAAGGAGAAGGCAGGAAGCCGAACAAGTACACCGAAGGACTGGGTACTTTTGAAGATCAAGGAGAAGGCAGGAAGCCGAACAAGTACACCGAAGGAATGGGTACTTTTAAAGATCAAGAAGGACTTGCTGATCATTTTAGAACAAGTGCAACATGTATGGATATAGCAAGCAAGCATGCCTCAACCAACAAAGCTCTTAAGGAAATTAAGAAAGAAGATGATGATTTTCCAATCGTTTGAAGTGAAGCCTCTTAAAGTTTAAGGAACACCAGATTATATCATTAAGGGGAAGTGTTGGAATTAATGATATAATCAGATATTATATAGTATGCATATGTAATTATCATTGTCTTTTAGGAATAAAAGTATAGGTTTAATTTAGTATATAGTTTGGTTAATAAAACAGTTAGTAGATAACCAACTTCTGTAACTTCTGTAAATGAACCATCATGTTGGTTCATGGTATCTATTCACTTAGTATAAATAGATGTATTGTACAAACATGGAAGATCATCCCTTTTAATGAAGTTATATTGAGTATATATCTTCTTGTCTGTTACATTACTAGTTTCTACAAACACAAACAATCTTTTACTTTCTGGTACTTGATGGGGATCAGTAAAGGATTCTATGTTGGAGAATCCAGTAGGCAAAACATGGGAAACATGCTGAACAAATACCAACACGATATAGGGTCTGTTTGGTAGATAGATCAAGGAATAATATAGCATTAATTAGCTAACTAGTCTTGCAAGACATGCTTATTACGGTGAATCAATAAATGAGTGACAAAAGTTTTACGGTATGTTATAAGCTCTTGCTGTTCATATTTCTATAAGGGGAGTGGTGTTGTTGTTGGTGTTATGCTGATGTGGCGCTGACGTGGCAGCAAAAACTTGGTGTTGCCAAGTTACTACACCTAGGGCTCTAAGTAGCAATTTTGATTAGTTGTGTTACTTACCCTTATAACATAATAGTACATCTAAACCTTTAAAACAGTTTAAAAAATGACACATCATGAATTTATAGTCGTATTTTGACTAACCGAATCTTTTAGTTATTAACTAGCTTTTGAGCTCTATACCCACATGCGGTTTAGACATCATTTTAAGTCTTCAGGATATTGTGTTTATATATTTTTCTATTGAATATAAACGAGTTTAGGAACATGCGCTTTACGGTGGGACGTTTGTTAGTTGTCGATAAAGGCATCTGGATCGGGTTGCATTAGTGGGTGGGGTTGAAAAACGGCAGGCTAGTTTTCGTAGTTTGCCGCATAGTGTTAGGGGTTATTTTGCCAAATTTTTTTTTGGGCCGAAGTTATATATAGCGTAAAGTTTAAGTTAGTTTTCGTAATTTGCCATATATTATGGGGGTATTTTCGAAAATTTACATGGGCCGGTAAATAAGCCGGGTAAATGAGTCAGGTCAACCGGTTATGAGACGGGTTGCGGGTCAGGTTAAGCGGTGGAGGTCAGGGGTGCGGGTCGGGACTGGTATCTCGCCGAATGTATATTTACTGTAAATATATGTTAGATAATCACCTAAAATATAGTTTTAAGACGATAAATACAAAATATATATATTTTGCGGAAAAGCATTCACCCTTGAACATTAGTCCAACATGAAAGTTATGTAGCTAGATTGTATGTTTAAAAACAATTTTTTAACGACGATTTTTCACACGCTATATCACATATCTCATCTTTTATATAATAAAATAATTACATCATTTCAGAGTTTCTATTAAATTGAATCTTATAAATTAAAAAATTGGATCAATCATAATGCTTGATTTTGCCACATAAGCAAAATCATGCGATCTAATTGGTCAATAAAAAGTTAAAATTAAATCAATTTGGTGGAGAATTCTGATGGAGAAAAAAAACACATAAAAATATATGTGTCAAATTTGTGAAAACTTGAAAAAAGAAAGATAATTAATAAAACTGTAGTGGTTTAATTTAAATAAATTATATGGAGTTAAGTGTAAATTTATAAATTTACAATTTATATTATAACTTTAAAAAATAAACAAATAACTCATTAAACTTTATACCCCTATAATTTATATTTTATAATACAACAAACGCAAACAATTCTTACTTCCAATAAAAATTTAATATTATTTAATGACCATCCAAATTACCGAAGGAAGACTTTATAGTGATTTTTCATTGTCGGCATAAAAATCATGTTGTACAACCAAATAGAAAAACACCGAAGCACATAAATTATCGTAAATAAAGAAAATGGGTTTTCTAGCTATTCAATACGTACTAAAATTTTAACAATTGAATTTATGAAAAAGTATTTATTTCATTGACATGTTTTCTAAAGTGGAGGTCAATGATTCGAATAATAAGAAGCGGAAAGTTAATCCCCTTCGTATGACCTCGGTGGTTTATTAAAAAAAACGTTTGTGCATTAAATCGGTTTTTTGTGCATCAAAAATTCGTTTTTGTACCCAACTTCTTTTGACTTTTTGCATCAAAATTTTATTGCGCATCAAACTATAACAAGTCGAAAAATTTGTGCATCAAAATTTCTTTTTTTGCGCATTAAAAAAACGTATAAAAACTCAAAATTAGAAAAACTTCTTTTACAAAAGTTTTATGCACCAACATACCTGATTTAATGGAATTTTTTTGGAATTTTTCGAGAACTTTTTAAAAAAAAGTTTTCTTTTTATCCTTCTCACGAATATTTGTCTTTTTATTTTAACCTTCCTCTATATATATATATATATATATATATATATATAGGATAAAGATCAAATAAAAAGACAAATATTCGTGAGAAGGATAAAAAGATTTATTTTTTTAAAAAAGTTCTCAAAAAATTCTGAAAAAATTCCACAAGATCGTGTATGTTGGTGCATGAAAAAGTTGTAAAGGAAGTTTTTCTAAAAGTGGATAGTTTTGCCGAAAAAAATTTATTAAAAAAAACGTTTGTGCATTAAATCGGTTTTTTGTGCATCAAAAATTCGTTTTTGTACCCAACTTCTTTTGACTTTTTGCATCAAAATTTTATTGCGCATCAAACTATAACAAGTCGAAAAATTTGTGCATCAAAATTTTTTTGTGCATCAAAATTTCTTTTTTTGCGCATTAAAAAAACGTATAAAAACTCAAAATTAGAAAAACTTCTTTTACAAAAGTTTTATGCACCAACATACCTGATTTAATGGAATTTTTTTAGAATTTTTCGAGAACTTTAAAAAAAAAAGTTTTCTTTTTATCCTTCTCACGAATATTTGTCTTTTTATTTTAACCTTCCTCATATATAAAGATCAAATAAAAAGACAAATATTCGTGAGAAGGATAAAAAGATTTTTTTTTTTAAAGTTCTCAAAAAATTCTGAAAAAATTTCACAAGATCGTGTATGTTGGTGCATGAAAAAGTTGTAAAGGAAGTTTTTCTAAAAGTGGATAGTTTTGCCGAAAAAAAATTATGAAAAAAAACGTTTGTGCATTAAATCGGTTTTTTGTGCATCAAAAATTCGTTTTTGTACCCAACTTCTTTTGACTTTTTGCATCAAAATTTTATTGCGCATCAAACTATAACAAGTCGAAAAATTTGTGCATCAAAATTTTTTTGTGCATCAAAATTTCTTTTTTTGCGCATTAAAAAAACGTATAAAAACTCAAAATTAGAAAAACTTCTTTTACAAAAGTTTTATGCACCAACATACCTGATTTAATGGAATTTTTTTAGAATTTTTCGAGAACTTTTTTTAAAAAAAATTTCTTTTTATCCTTCTCACGAATATTTGTCTTTTTATTTTAACCTTCCTCTATATATATATATATATATATGACCTGCAATTATTTGTATGTAATATTTCTGTATATGTTTAGAGGAATGGACATGGATACAGACAACGTTTTACAAAGAGTAGATGCTTGTGATCTGGATTACAAATTTACCACGAAGGTGGTTAATAATGATATTGAGATATGGCGATTTTACATCTATAAAATACACAAGATGCTTAAAGTTTAGATGATTCACTTTCTATCATCACTTGTGTTTTTTATACAACGATATATGGACACTTTAGCGTTGAGTCTGCATTTGGGTTCAACTATATATACAACGATAGTTTGGATGATATTTACTCCCCATCAGCTGCATGTCGCCTTAACTATTGCGTTTATTTTTAAACAAAAGTTTCGCCTCATGTTAGAGACTCATTTGATGTGGCATTCTGGTTTTTGGTCCACTTTGAATAGTAAAATTTAAACCCCTCTCGTATCTTCTCTATGATGCTTATGTATATCATTGTGTGTACGATCTTTATAAGAAGACTACTAGTGGTATTATGATTAAATATTATCAACCATTTTTATTACTAGACTTTTATTTTTTCACATTACGCTCATGTTATTTGTTTACATGTCAAATGGTGACATATACACAATCTAGAAGCTTTTACTATCCTACATTACTTGCCTTAGGCGAAATGTAAGGTTGGTCACCTTAATTGCGCTTTGCCCTTTAAGTACCTTTATATCTTCTTTTGACGAAGTGATTATTGTCACCTCAATCTCCGTTTACAAACCTAGAGGTTGTGGGTTCAAGCCTCGCTAGAGGCATTTGTGAGATATATTGTGAGATAAGTGGTATATGATGTGAAAAAAAATTGCTAATCTAAAAAAAAAATTATTACTATGTGTCTGATTTAGCTAAACGATAGTCACCAATGAGTAAAACCTCTTATTTGACTTGTTTTTCTGGTAATATTGTCACCTCAATCTCCGTTTACAAACCATAGTTATTTATTACTATGTATCTGATTTAGCTAAACGATAGTCACCAACGCGTACAATATAATCTCTTATTTGACTTGTTTTTCTGGTAATATTGTCATATTTACCGCACTATTCAAAAATGAGTTTGGTAAAAGTGTTAAAGGTTTAACTCAACGTGGTCTGGCCTCAAGGCAGTTTTGCCACCTCTAATGATTGAATGGCTCTCTTCGCTTCTGTTCATTAATATCTTTGACCGATCATAGTGGTGACCGAGTGAGGAATGTTAATAGAGGGATACTGTATCAGTCAGATATCCTTAACTAGCCATTTAATGGAGACATTTTTCTTGTTAAAATTTGCAGGATGTTGAGGAATTACAATATCCAAAAGCTTCGGAAGGGGCCATTGTCGCCCCCACGGCTTGTAAGGTGGTTAAGGTTCTGGTGAATGAAGGAATGGAAGTGAAGAAAGGGCAACATATGTTTTCCTTGGATGTTGATCAAGTCCCTTTAAGTTCCTCCCCATTTGTTAAACTCTGAAGAAAAAAAATCAGAGATCAAGAAAATTCTGGAGCAGCAGTCAGGTGAGCTGGTCAAGCAGCACAATGCTGAAAATAGCCCAATGGCAGGGCTTGATAACAAAGAAGACGTTCTAAAAAGGTATGGAAGCTTCAAAAAGTTTGATACTGTGGTGGACCATTCGGATCATCATTTTTCTGCACAGAGTTCCTCTTCCACGAAACAGGTAAGTGTGTAATTTTCATTGGATTATTCACGTGATAATTATAATAATAGGTTGATGTTACCTTTCTTCACTCATGACGCGTGCTTATGATTGATATGTTACAGCCAAAAGACTGGGTTGACAAGATACGTGAAGAGTGGACAATTCTTGCTGAGAACTTACCTGGTATGCATTGTTTTTTATAAAGCAAGTGATTCAATGTTTAATGAATTGATATATCTATTTTGTTTACAACAGAGACAATATTTGTGAGGGTTTATGAAGATAGGATTGATTTATTAAGAGCTGTAATTATCGGACCTCCGGGGACTCCTTATCATGATGGCCTCTTCTTTGATGTGTATTTCCCAAGCAACTATCCTAACAGCCCGCCAGTATGTCATCCTCTATATTTGTCTACTTGATAGCTAAATACATGTGGATTACTTTAACGTATTTTATGAATGGTTTATTATTTATTTCAGCTCGTGTGCTCGCACTCTGGAATTATTTGTTTCAATTCGAATCTGATGGATTGTGATGATTGATGAAGTTCCCTTGATCCTTCGAAATACAACTCGCACACTTGAAAAACGTTTTAGAGTCATCTCTTGCACCGTTAGTCCTTTTGACTAACGACCGTTTGTAATTAACTCAAAAATATGTTTTCTTTTTCTTTTCTCTAAGTAATTTTAAATTTTTCTTATTAATATTTATGATGCGTGCATAAAAACGTATAGAAATATATATAAAAACGGATAAAGGACTAACGGTGCAAGAAAAAGAAAACATATTTTTTAGAAAAGAAAAAGATAATTAGAAAAAAAAATATATAAAAACGGATAAAGGACTAACGTGTATAAGAAAATTTAAAAAATAATTAGAAAAGAAAGAACCATTTTTTGAGTTAATTACAAATGGCCGTTAGTCAAAAGGACAACTTGCAAGAGATGACTCTAAAACGTATAATAATTAAACAGAATTTGAAAGTTGGATGGGTATTCCCAAAACTTTTCACGTTATTTATGTTTTCGAGGTTAGCTGCAAGAAACCTAAAAGTAAATAAGTTATGCATGTATCCTGTAAAAATAAGTCAAACAATGTAAACAGTGTCCTTACCTTTATACAAACACAAATTAGGTGGTGTCTAAACCACATGGCCCTTTTTGTATGGGTGCTACTATTGGTACCCTCATGACCCCTAAAAAGTATCAAAAAGGTACAAAGATTACTTTATACCTCACTTTTTATCATGGCAGCTAATTTTTTTATCAGTTTTTGTTGCGTAATTTTTGACAGTTTCATACTTTTGACATGTTAAACTTTTTATTTTTCGTTCTGTTTTTTCCGTGTCACAGTTTTATAACATATATAAAATTATATAAAAAAAAATCAAAAAACATGGGGGTACGAGCAATCATGTTTAGATGGATAATACACCCAGGGATTTCTGTATATAGCTAGGATGTGTTTTATTTTATATTTGGTTATTTTAATTACTTAAATTTTGTCAGGTTGTGGTAAAAATGCACAAAAAGAAGATTAAAAAGGTATACATTTTGTTCTCTTTCCTTCACTCCTATATTCCAAATCTAGTAGTAAAGTTCAAAAAAGTTTTTGCTATGTAATCAATTAAAATTTTCAGGCTGCCGTTAAAGCCCCTTCACGTTCCGCCCTATTGTTTCCATCCTCCGAACATGAAAAGGTAGAGGTCAAGAAGTATTTGGAAGAAATTTCAGGTGTTTCTTGTTCTTCTATAGAGGATGTGTTAGTGGAGCAGGGTAATAACGAAAACAGCGCAATGATTGTTCATTGTAACGAAGAAGATACTCTGAAAAGGTATGAAAACTTCAAGCAGTTTGATACTGTCGTGGACCATTCGGATCATCTTTTCTCAGCACATACTTCAGCAGTGGAGAAGGCAAGTGTGTGTATTCATAGGAATATTCACTTAATAATAATGATGGTAATAATAATTGTCATACTATGTTGTTACAGCGGCCAAAAGAATGGTTTGACAGGATAAGTGAAGAGTGGAAGGTTCTCCAGGAACACCTGCCTGGTATATACCATTCGTTAGAAGACGATATATTTTGTTTGATAAGTAAGCGATTTCACTTTTATTCATATTTTGGTTACAACAGATACAATATTTGTGAGGGTTTTTGAAGATAGGAAGGATCTTTTAAGAGCTGTAATTATCGGACAAGAGGGGACTCCTTATCAAGATGCTCTCTTCTTCTTTGATGTGTGTTTCCCAAGCGACTATCCTTATAGCTCACCTGTATGTTATCCTCTTATTTTCTCTAGTTTATCCTAATACATTAATATACATATGCCACTTAGTTCAACTTAATTTATAATTGTTGTTTATTTTCTTTCAGCTCGTGTCTTCTCATACTGGTGTTCTTGATATTGGACAAAATCAGAGTACTTGTGGTAAAGTTAGCTGGTTCCTTCGGAAAACAACTAGCATACTGAAAAAGATGTGGGTGCCTGGCACATCAAATATCCTCCAGTTCCTCGTCTACATACAGGGTTTGGTTTTGAACGCAAAGCCTTTGTTCAATGGTTATACATTCATGACTGATGTGGTTGGACAATGGCGGTCGTTACTATATAATGAGAACACAATTATAAAGTCACTCAAAACAATGGTGTATACCATGAAAAGACCGCCCAAGGTTACATTCTTTAGTTTCTTTTTGTCCTTGCCTGGTTAAGAAATGGTATGAGAATCTAATTAAAAGTTGTTTTATGATTTTTGCAGCACTTTGAGTTTTTTGTTGATGGGCATTTTTGCAAGCGTGCTCGTGATATCTTATTAGCATGTAGGTCTTACACGGACGGTCTGCAAGTCGGGTGTCTTGCCAGTGGTAAAAACAAGACTTGCTCAATCAAGTTTCGGAAGGATGTTACTGCATGCGTTAAGCCCCTTGTAACTGAATTTAACAAAAGAGGAGCCTGGTATTTAAAAAAATATCATCAAAATGTAACAATTTTTTTTTTTGCCTGCATTAAGCCCCTTGTCGAGAACATATGTTTTCTGATCAGCTTCATATTAACGGTACATTTTAGTTTTCACACTACAAAAAAAGTCTATTTTACCACACTTTTTTGTACACACTTTTAAATAGTGTGGAAAATATTTTGATATTATTAACACATAAAAAAGAAGACTTGCTCAATCAAGTTTCAGAAGGATGTTACTGCATGCATTAAGCCCCTTGTAACTGAATTCAACAAAAGAGGAGCAAAGGTATCTCAAAAAATATCATCTATATGAAACAAAAACTATTTTTGCCTGCATTAAGCGCCTTGTCGAGGACATATGTTTTCTGATCAGCTTCACCTGACAATGAGAAACAGTTTTATGCTGCTTCTGTAATTTTTGGACTGATGAGACACTCAGTGATTTTTTTTTTATAGCTGGTTGTATCTTTTATTAGCTAGAATCGGTTTTTGGTTTTTAATCCTTCACATTTGTGTCAGGTTGCCTTTCAAATGAAGGAAAATAGTGAGGTACAAGTTTATCTTTTTCTCTTCAAATGTTTCAGATTTACCAGAGTGTAAAACAGTTTTATAAGATTTTAATCATCTTAGATTTGTAAGAAATTCGGTGGTGAAGAAAACATTATTGTTGCACCTAATAACAAGAAAAAGGTATTGAGTTTATTTTTCTTCCTCCCTTTAATGTTCAAATTTACCTGAGTGTGAAATAATTTTTAGGGAAGTTAATCTTTTCAATACTCGCAGGTTGTTGGTGAAGATTTGACTCCATAATAAAAGGTGACCCACTTTTAACAATACAAATTTATTGTAGCTTTTTTCTAAAAAATTAAATACGTACGAGAAAGTATTTTTTTCATTTTTTTAAATTTTATATATTTACTCATGACTTTTGCCCAACCGATTTCAAAGACATTTCATTTATTGAGTAAATTAAATTCATGTAAGATTTTTTTATTATTAAAACAGTCATTTTATAAAAATATATTTATAAAGTAAATACTTTATTTAATATAGAATTTTATATGAAATATAAAGTAATTAAATTAAAATTAAAAGAAATAATATTATATGTTAGGTTGGGTTGTTGATAAATGGTAAAAAACAAATATAGATTGGTTGTATGTATTGGTTGTATAGGTGGAGGAAAAAGAAAATAATATTTTAATGAGAGATTGGGCTGCGAGAGGTTGTGAATAAACATAGTCTTAGGGGGCGTTTGGTTCGCCGTAATTCATTGTAATCTGACGTAATTGTAATCAGAATTACAACCCAATCCTGTTTGGTTGGTTGGAAGGTTAGAAGGATGGAATAATAATTCGAATTACATTACGTAATGTGTTTGTTTTGCTTTGTAAATGTAATTGAATTCCTTCAATTACATCATATGTTGTAATTCAGATTACATGGCAAGTTGAGATGAAAGTTTTCAATTACGTTGTAATTCACATTTAACAATAAAATGACTAGATTTAACTTTTATTATTATTATTATTATTATTATTATTATTATTATTATTATTATTATTATTTATTTATAAATTGTTATTATTATTATTATTATATTGTTTATTATAATTAGTATTTTTATTATTTATTTATTATTATTATCATTTTTTATTTTTTATTATTATTTATTATTCATTATTATTATTATTATTTTTATATCATTATAAATTATTATTGTTATTATATTATTTTTTATAATTATTATCATATTATTAATATTTATTATTTATTATTATTTATTTATTTAATTATTATTATCATTTATTTATTTTATTTTTATTATAATTAATATTTATTATTATTATTTTTATTTATTAATTATTTTTATTATTTTTTATTTTTTATTTTTTATTACTATTATTATTTTTAATTTATTATTATTTGTTATTTTTATTATTATTATTAATATTATATAATTATTATATCTTATTATTTTTATTATTACTATTATTTATTATTAATATTAGTATATTTATTTATTTATTTATTTATTATTATTACTATTATTATTCCTATTTCATTTTTTAATTACATTACGTCGATAACCAACCAAACACAATAACAAATTTCATGAATTACAATTACAACACATTCCAACTCTTTCAATTATAATTCATTCAAATTACAATTTCTTTCATAGATTACAATTCCTTTAAAAACATACTTCGAACCAAACGCCCCCTTAGTACATGGAATTAAGATTTCATCACTTTGTATAAGGAATGTTTAATTCCAATTCCATAAATTTTTCAACAAAACACGATTTAGAATTTGAATCTAATTCCAATTCTTTAAGAATCCTGAAGAAATCTTGAACCAAACGGGCCCTAAGGGAAATAGCTTTGAGGGAATTTAATCTTTTCAATATTCTTAGGTTGTTGGTGAAGAACACATGAATGGTGCGCCGAAGAAAAAGAGAAAGGTATAAGTTTATTTATTTCCACCCTTCAAATGTTTAATATTTCAAAGCTGTTAAAATAGTTTTATGGGAGTTTAATGACTTTAATCTTTTCAAATTCGTTAGGTTGTTGTTGGTGAAAAAGTCATGATGACTGTTGTAGAGAAGGAAAAGAGAAAGGTATAAGTATATTGCTAAAGCGTATGAGAGTTTATGATGGATTTTTTTGGGCAGATATAAAATCCATGGTTATTTATATAGCTGGGTCATTCTTGTATAGTTGTATCTATGTTTTGTTTTGTATATTACTTGATCAATTATACTTTGTCAGGTGGTTGATGAAAACGTTTATGTTTCCATGTTTCGAAACATTGTAATAAACTACACTCCAAGTACTTACACCTCTCCCTCTTTTTTTTCGGTGGAGAAGGTTCTTGTAGAGGAGGGAGCGAAAGTCGAACGTGGACAACCCTTATGTAGCCTTGGTTCGTAGGATTTTGAGGTTTGGAATCAAATCATATCTATTATATTCTATGATGTTTCCTTTATAATACTAAGAAAGTTCTCTCGTCACATGTGTTTTGTAATATGGTTGTGTAGCGGATCCCCTTAAGGATTGAGAAGATTCTGGAGAGGAGTCGCAGTTCACGTGTTGGTATCTTTTCTATAGAAGATGTGTCTGTGGACGAGAATAATAGCTTCCAAATGGAAGGGCTTGCTTTTAAAGATGTTCTGAGAAGTTATAAAAAATTCAGCAAGTTTGATATTGTTGTGGACCATTCGGATCATTTCTTTTCAACAGAAAGTTCTGCAATGAACCAGCTAAGTGTGTATGCATATATTGGATTATTCGCTTAACAATTAAAATAATATGTGGTTAACTTTCGTTACGTTCTCGCGCGTACATATGATTGATATGTTACAGCCACTGAAAGAATGGGTTGACAAAATACGTGAAGAGTGGAGGATTCTTACTGAGAACCTGCCTGGTATGCTAACTCACATTAGTAGTTTTATATAAAGCAAGAGTTTCAACGTTTAATTATGTACTACCTCCGTCCCACATTAAGTGTCCAGTTTGACTTTTTCAAGTCTTTTTTTTTCATCTTTGACCTTAATTATTTCTTTTTATGTTATATGATACTTGATGCAAAATATATGAATTGATAGAGTTTTGAATGTATTTTTCATTGGTATAATTTTCATTAAGTATTATATAACACAAACACAAATATTTACAGTCAAAGTTGATGAAAAAAGACCTCAAAGATTCCATTGTGGACACTTAATATGAGACGGATGGAGTAATTATTTTTAGGTTCCAACAGAGACTATATTTGTGAGGGTTTACAAAGATAGGATGGATCTTTTAAGGGCTGTAATTATCGGACCACAAGGGACTCCTTATCATAATGGTCTGTGTGCTTTCCAAACAACTATCCTGATAGCCCACTGGTATGTCATCCTCTCTCTTCGTCTACTTGATCCTAAGTATGTCAGTTATTTTATGTTATTTATTGTTTGTAACCTATGTTTTTGTTTCAGCTTGTGCACTATCGGTTTGGTGGTCTTGGTATCAATCCAAATTTGTACAAGTGTGGTAAGGTTCACTTGAGCCTTCCCAAAACAAGTGGCGTTGGCCAGGAGACAATGTGGGCTGGTAATTCAACCATGCTCCAACTTTTGGTCTCCATTCAGGGTCAGATTTTGAACACTAATCCCTTATACAATGATATCACATATTCACTTATGAAAGGTTTCGTCTATGGAGAACACTCTTCAGCATTATACAACTAAAATACCTTTATAAAAACACTCAAGATAATGGCGTATACCATGAAAAAGCCACCCAAGGTTAAAAGATCTTTCTAGTTTCGTTTTGTTCCTGCTGTTATTGGGTTGCTTAATTAATGAGGTTGTATGATCAATGCTGCATGTAGAACTTTGAGGTTTTCGTGGTTGGGCATTTTCACAATCGTGAGGGTGATATCCTAATGGCTTGTAACAAGGAGACCGACTCAGTCACATTTAAGAATAATTTGGATACATCCATCAAGCAAGTTGTAGCTGCATTCATCAAAATGGGACCAACTAAAAAATGAGTTGATTTGGATACATATCATGTTAATAATAATTCGTATCATACAATGACATAACAATAGGCACGACATCGTCATCTCGCGGATGTTAGTGTTGTTTGATGATGATTGTAAAATGAACAATTTTGATAAACAAGATACATTCTTTGGAAGGAAATTAGTTGGAAACAATATATCGGTCTCAAAAAATTCCAGTAAAATGTGGAGTAGTCTTTTAGCGTGGAAATATTAATTAAAATGTTGTGGTCTATTAAAGTAATAAAAAACATTAAAAAGTAAGGGTTAAAGTCATTATTTATCAACTTACTTTTTCTAATTTCTCGATATAGCCAAAATGGAATATATATCCTCATTATCATCCAAACTTTTAAATTTGTTCAAAACTTAGAAACATTCTCAAAGGTCACCCGTGATAACCGGTTTCTAAGTAAGAAATACCTACATGTCACTTTTTTTACCAGTCATATTGAATTTTATTTTTTTCCCTCCTAGGTAAAAAAACACCACGTCATATGTCCACCTCACCCAGCTTTGTCTCTTAGGCTGCCCACAATGGTCGGTCGACCATGTGGGTCGCTGAGGGTCACTTATAGGTCGCCTTGTTGTGAGGTGAGGGTCGGTCTTGTGCAAAAGAAAAGAACTCATCGCACAGACAAGCGATTCTTTATTCCCATTTATGTGTTTCTTAACTAATCAAAAGAGAATCTTTATGGGGTATGTTTTTTTAGTGTAAGTCTACTTAGTGTGCCTAAAAGGTCGCTTGTAGGTCGCAAGAGAAAGAAAGCTAATGTGGCAAGAAAATTGAGGGTCGCTGAGGGTCAGTACTGTGCCCAGCCTTAGCTTTGTCTCTTTTACATCAACCCTTCCATCAAATACTAGATCTACTTTATATATTTTACAAAACTACAGTAAACCATTATCACCACCATCTCCCCTCCGCACCACCGCAACCATGACATTAAACCACCATCACCACCACCGACACACGCTATTAAAAACAAATCCTTTTCATATAACACATTTGAAAACATATTTCAAATCTTTATACAAATATCAGTACACTTCATCGATCTTGAACATATACTCGTCGGAAAAGAACAATAATAAGAACAAGAACCAAGATCTCAGGTTTGTCTTTCAAAATAGTTGCAACAAACGTTTAAAAAATTTAACAAACAAAACCCATCATCGATCTTAAACATATAACGAAAAGCAAATACCCAAAAGATTCGTTCACTTGGTTCTTCCTTTGCGTGATTTGAAACTAAAAAGTCTTGATAACGCTCAAATTATACATACTTTTATATGTGTTATCTGTGCTTTAATGTATATAAATTGGTTAATTATAAGAACTTTCGATACTTAATCGAATATATTTGCTATTGTAGGTTCTAAGTATGTGTCGTGGAAGAAAACAGAAGAATACACAAAGATTTGAAGCTTAAACGAAGAAATAACTCAAGTTGAATGCTTCCCGACACCTGTTCACTATTTTAGTCATAACTCGGTCATACGAACTCCGTTTGACGCGATTCTGGAGGCCACGTGAAGAGAATTCAAATATCTACAATTTCGAAAAAGGCCAGGTGCTAGAAATGCCCCAAGTATGTCGCACTTCCAAAAAAGTACGGCGCACTTCCTATCGAAATTAAGAGAATTTAAGGCTTTAAATGAAGACTGCATTAACACCCGAAGTGCGGCGCACAATTTATGTTGTGCGGCGGTTTTCGGACCCCATAATGCCTATAAAAAGCCTCATTGGCTCTATCATTTCACACAATCTCATACAAATCAATCCCATTCGATTCCACCACTCAAAACAGGGATTTTTGGAGATAAATGCTTGACAAACCTTTGATCCAAACTACCATTGGTAACATAATTATCACAACAAGTAGAATCAAAGTTAGGAGAAGTTCTTGGGGAATTTAGATGATCTTTCTTGATGTTCATCAATATTCCCAGGTTTTAATCCATCCAAGGAAGTAGAAGTGAAGTGTAATTCGAAACTATAAGCTATTAAGACAGAATTGTTCATATTTTTTAGGTTTACTTTGAATATAATAAAGTTTTCATTGGGAAAACTTGTGAAATCATCAAACATTTGCTCTTGAAGTTGGTATAAATCTTGTTTATCTTTTGATTATGATGTTTACTGAATTCATGATGAATGCTATGTGTTTTGTTACTTCTTTGATCATGCAGTAGTCATCTTGTGTTTGTTTGGGCATTATATGATCTTGGATATGGAGCGTTTGGATATGTGTTTATTGAATTTGTAAAACATATTTTGTATAAGAATATAGGCCAACAAGACTCTTTATATATGTGTTCTATCATTTCATCTAATATATTGGTTATAATAACTTATAAAGGTCGAAAGGATTTGTTGTTTGAATCATCCCTATTACGTATATACAATCATATATTACAATTTCCATGTGCGACACAAAACATTTTACTTTGACGCACCTAGAAATGTACAACAATTACA
>BQNB010003126.1:59664-117692 GCA_026074375.1 Tanacetum coccineum | reverse complement strand
TTGGTATTTATTTTTTTTACTTTTTTTAAACGTATAAAAAATGTAAAAATTAGAAACTTTAAAAAATGAACTTTTTAAGAAACTTAAAAATAAACAAGAAATAAGCACAAAATGGTGACAGAATGGGATAAATTATACTGAGTCCTAAAATGGTTTAACTGGTGGGCTACTAACGCAAAAATAAGCTAAGGCAAAAAAGCAAACCAAGCAAAAATAGCTAATCACTATCACCTAATAAGCTAACACAAACAAAAATAAGCAAATAAACATAGACAGATAGGCTAAATTAAGCAAATAAGCTAAGGAGCAAATATGGCAGACAATAGCCTCAAGGGACCACTTATTGGCTTAAAAATAAGTCACTTAAAGGGACCTTGAGGACAAGTAGCTTATAGGGGCTTAAAGAGCAGCTTATGGGCTACTAAAATAAGCAAAGAAAACAAAGTTTGGAAAACACATAAGTAGTTAAAAGGGGCTTGAAAAGTGGTTGTTTGCACCATGGCAATTTTTTTGGTTTTATTTCAGTTTCAAAGGGCAATAAGCAGGCTTATAAATAAGCTCAAAATTGAAAAGCTAGTGTAAACAGATGGAGTGTGGCTCCTAATCAGCTTGTGCACACATTTTCATAAGCTACAAACAACTTTTACTATCTGGTAATCTAAAGTAAAAAAATGGCTTTTTGAAACTAAAAATTTGACTTGATACTTTTGACAGAATCTAACAACTCTAAAGTAAACTTGAAGACACTTAACCTATTGAATCTAGACACTAAAAGGGCACACAAATGACTCTTAAAGGATGGTTGAAAAGAGCTAATCAAATAATACCTATGAAAACTGTTTTGTCTTAACAGTTTCTAAGACCTCACTTGCAAAACTTGAAAACAATGTTTAAAACTTAAGATCTTGGAAAAACAGTTTCAAAATACTTTTAAAAAAATAAATGCTTGTTAAAGCTAACTAGGTGACCCATTGGTTTTAAAACTCAAAATGACCCATTTTTGACCACTATCCCAAACACCCCTTTAAGTTTTAAAGGTCCTTTTTAAAACTGATTAAAGGTGATTTAAGGCTTGGTTGTTGAAAATAGATGAACACATAAACATAAAAGGCATAAATAAGCAAATCTCATCAGAAAATAAGCACTTAAAAGCACTAAATAAGCAAAGTGGATATAAGCAGTTTATAACTAAATAAGGCAGTTTAAAGCTAAATAAGGCAGTCTAAAGCTAAAAACCTAAACTAAAGCTAAAAAACTATAAGACAAGCATAAAAAGCAATACCAACGCAGTAACATAAGCAATAAGAAGTAAAATAAGCAAGAAAATAACAGATAAGGGGGGTGTTATTTTGGGGGTGAATGTGTGTTTATGTCAACAAGCAATGCTACATTAACAAATGCAAGAAAATGAAAAATGAAGACTACACAACCTTGCTCAAACAGGGTAAAAATAAAGCAAATCTACAAGCTCTTAGCTTGTCAAAAAGACAAGCTAGTAGGTCTATAAGCTCTTCCCAATCTAGCTTATCATCCAAAGTTAGCTGAGGAAATTTTTTTTTTGAGGTGGATTTCTTTTTGTGTTTTCTTAACTGTTTATATTTCTAAGTTAATTTTTATGAAAGCAGGTTATAAAAGGCTTTAGTGAAAGCTTATAAGAGCTTAAAGTGAGCTTTTTAAAACATAAAATGGACTTAAAACTTGAAAAACAGAATTTTGAACCAAACTTTAAATTTCATTAATCTTAAGATATTACAAAGTAAAATTACAATAAAACTGAATTAAAACTAAGGAAAACTAAAAATTATATTAAGTTAAAAGCTAGATGCCCCTTTTTGGCTTACAATGGACCCTATTATATATAAACGACTAATGTCTTCTCTCTCTCTTCTTGTGCTTCTTTACTGAGAGGTTGAGGACTTGTGTTAGTTGTGTGAGTGAAAGCACAAAGTTGATCTTGGCCCTTAATCTTTGCTTGGAGCCTAATCTCAATTCACAGCCGTTGATAAATTGTTGTTTTCCTTGAACCAATGGAGGGGTTTAGGATCGCCAAGGTGGCTTGGTGTTTAGTGAGGTGGGGTGAGTGGAGAAAGTGACAGGTTTGGCTGGGGTGAACAGTAACCGAGAAGGGGGAACAAATGGTTAAGTGTAACCATGGTCAGGGGATTTTGGCCCCCGGGTAAATTTGGTTTTGGGTTTATAAGGGTGAAAGTTTTTGGAAAAGGGCACAAATGGCCCCTCTTTTTAATACAATAGTATTGCAAGTAAAGTCCTTAGAGGTGGTGTAAGGTTTTGGAGTTTTGGCAGGATAAAAGGCCCTCAAGTGGTTAAAGAGTTTAGTACATTAAGGTCCTTTGCGGGTTTATTCTTTGAGGAGTTGCAGAAAAGGCGGGCCCCCCTTCTTTTAAAAGTTCATTTTGGGCTCTACTAATTGAAAAAAAAAGTATTGGGCTTGGATTTGGTTTTGGGCCCGAGTATATATATATATATCAAAGGGTATTGGGCCTTTGGTCTTCATAATGTATAAATGGGTTGATCCGGCCCATTAGATGGGTTCGGTGGCCATTACCATTTCTCGATTACGCTTCATCCTTTGACTTTGCTTTTAGTCGGTTTGACGTTGGACTTTTTGGTCTTTGCTTCGATTTGACTTTGTCTTTTCACAACGCTTTCCATTCCGTGCTTGGTTTTATTGTTTTTGGGATTTGTTTTTTTATCCTTTGTGTCGTATAACCGTTTCTTCACTATATAAGTGAAACATAACAAATACCAATTTATTTTTGGTACGTTTTTGGGTCATTTTAAGTCCGATTTTAATGGTGACAAGGTATGTGTAATATATCCGCATACCAAAATCTCCTCATACTAAGCCATTGTCGTGTCCTCACTAATGCCAGAATAAGCACTTATAAAGCTAAGAATCACGATCCCCCACGACTAAAAACCTCGAAAAGTAGCTAAGTGTTTCGTCGAGGGAATTTAAGACTCAAAAGCTTTCAAAAGCCCCCGATCTTTACCAATTTATAAATATATACACTATTCCTGACACATATTATTTGTATTTTTCTTTCTTTCTCTATCTATATTTTGTACTTTATCATATTAAGCAACAACTAACTTATTTGACTCTACGTATTTATAACTTTTAGGGATCATAGAACAAGATGCATTTCGATCCGAGAATGCCCCAAAAAGGATAAATTCATCGTCCCCGACTTTTCACTTGCTCCAAACTAAGTTTAAAATGAATTCACAGTTAAATATCAGTTAAGATGCTAATACTACTCATATTTGTAACTGGCGAACTTTTCACTCCCGACAATTATTATATCTTAGGTGTATGTGCTATTTTGAATTTCAACCATGGATCAATGTTTTGCAAAATTCTATGTTTCACGTTCCACCCGAGAATAATGAGTTTGAAGGCGAGATCATCCCATGTAGCGACTTTCGTCTCGGCACATCCCAACCTTGTTGTTAAGTGACCAGGCTTTTGACACCCCACAGAGACTAGTATCGGGACTCACGGACCTTAGGTTTCAAAAACTCTTAGGTTTCCTGTATACACATAGCTTATAAAATAGAATAGCCAAAGTTCAAAAGCATATTTAAATTTAACAAAAAGAAATCTATTTATTAATTCACACTTAATATTAAACACTTATGCAATTGTAACCCTCGACCTTTTAGAAGGCTGCAACATCGGTTGTGAGCCGGCAAGATGCAGCAAACTTTTATCAGTCTCGGATTTTTATTCTTACTATGGGCTTTCTTTAGAAGGCTGCAACATCGGTTGTGAGCCGGCAAAATGCAACAAACTTTTATCAGCCCACAGTTTATAATTATTACTTTTTTTTAAACATATAATACCATGATATAGAGAAAATTTTGTTTTAGAGAATTTAAGTATAAATTAGAACTAAAATTATTGATATAGACTATACTTCAAAAATTGTTGATTTAAGTTTAATTTTCAAAAATAGCACGTATTATTAGTCCGGTTAGAAGCTTATAGGAGAAAAAGCCACAAATTACACACATGAGCTCTTAAGATTTCCAAATAATCCTTGTTTAGCATCCAACTCATACTTAACTCTATCATTTTTCGTTCTTCGCAACCTTTTAACGCTTAGTCTAAAAGTTAAGGAACAAGCTAGAGCTCAACACGCTCGATCGGGTCAAAATTTACTCTTATTCTACCCAGCAAGAAAGTCAAAATTGTGACAAAACACTTATTTTATTTTTGAAAACTTTTAAATTTTTTCATTTTTTTGGTATTTTTCAAAAATTTTGGTGGTAAAAACGGGATTACGTGAAAACAACGACTGCAGGCATAATCAAATCGAAGATCCCCCTATACTAAGACTAAACATTGTCCTCAATGTTTTAAGAAGGGTCTCTACGTAAATCATAAGCCGTTTATTAAGTATGCTTAAAGATAAACGTTAGTCGATAAGATTTGGATATCGGATTTCCAAAATGAAGCCGGGGATGTGAAGCTCTTGTGATCGAAGGACAAAAACAGCGAGCATAAGAGGCTTCAAAAATCCAGGAATTCCTGGACAAAAAACAACACAAACACGAAACACGGATAATGGAAGAGGCGAGCCTCCTCACAACAACAAAAAACACTTATTCATTACTACATAACTAGCATACTACTAATACGATAATACTAGGATAAGCATGGGTTGCCGCCCACGAAGCGCTTGTTTTAGGTCACTTAGCTTGACCTAATCCCCTATACTTGAGTTTGTCAAGGGGGATAGAAGTGGAGACACGGAACATCCAAGACTCGGATGTCCTCTTGGTAAGAGCAAAGAAAAATCTCCATCGGGCTTTCAAGAATTTTGGTGACTTTGAAAGCTTTAGTGCCCCGATGAGATAGATCCGGGAAAAGAGAGGTATGAACTCTTTTAGAAGTTAGAATCCCAGGGTTGTAGACTTTTTCCTCATTTTCGGATGAAAATGAGAGTAAAGCTCCTAGCCCGGGAACTTCTTTGTGGAAAGGAAGTTCATAAAGAGGAGGATTAAAACCCTCAAGAATTAAAGAAGCATTAGTGGCCTTCTTTACATTCTTATCCGGTGTTGAAAAGTTGGTGACTTCAAAGAGGTTCTCATGAATGAGTATACCCGGATTAAATACCTTGTCCTCGTTGTCGGTCGAAGGCAAAGCATCAACCTTGGAAAAATCCTCATAGAAAACTGAGTCACACTCGGGAAAAGGAAGGAAATCACTTGATCTAGGGGAATCAAGTTCATCAATCAAGATTTTAGAATCTTTGATTTTCTCTTTCTTGAAGTCAAATGGATCATCATAAGTATCATCATTAACGGTCTCATGATCAAAAAGATTATCATCATAATCATCCCATAATGGTGGGGATAAGTAATCAAGAGCATGTTCATCGGTGAACATCTCAGAAATGGTATCAACGAGATTGTCATCAAGAGAATTTTCATCAACCGAATCTTCGAGAATAGAATCCATATCCTTGATAGGATCATGGTTAAGCAAATAATCTAATTCTATAAGATCGTATTCGGCATCAAAGGGAAGATCATCATTTCCTGGTGGAAATGTGATACGAGCGAGTTCATCGGCGAATTCCTCAAGAAAATAGTTGCTAGTCTTAGAAATGTAGAGACTAGGTGAAGAAGAGGTGGTACTGCCACTTAAAGAATTATGAAAAGGAGGGAGAAGAGATGAAGGATTACTATTTCCTGGGGGAAATGAATCACTTGCGAGATAAGCTTCGAATTCTTCCCAAATTAACTCACTTTCTTCGAGGGAGATAAGTGTGGGGGAAGAAGAAGAAGACTTGGTCTCGGGTTCCGAAATTGGAGTGGGATTGCCACTCGATTGATTATCATGATACGGAGGGAGATCTTTGGTTTTATCAAGATTTAGCAAGTTCTCAATAATGTCTTCCTCCGGATCAAAGATATCATCATTAACTTCTGGTGAAGTTAAATTGGTATGAGTAGAGACAAAGAAAGTGGGATTGCACTTGATGATTGTTGCAGAACAAATCCTTCACGAATTTCCTCATGTGAAACATTATGTAAGAACATCAATCATGTTGAAATTTATTCATCATGATGAGGTTCGTTTGAATAGCTTGAAGTTTCATTTCTCATGTTCAAGATTAGTCTTTCATTACCGTCACGGAGAATCATTTCTTTTCTATGAACGTCAATCAAAGCACGAGCGGTCCGTAAGAATGGTCTTCCCAAAATGAGGGGGACACGTAGATCGCTCTCATAATCAACAATGACAAAATCAGCGGGGAATGTGAACTTTCCAACTGGAACAAAGACATCTCTCGCAATTCCTTTCGGAGTGCAAATATCACGGTTAGCAAGTTCAAGAGTCATTTAGGTGGAAATAAGCTCGGGTAATCCTAAAACCTTTCTCCACACTCGAGAGTGTCATCAAGTTTAATGCTAGCACTATATCGGACTAGGGCTTTGCACTTGAGCTCACTAAAACCACACGGAATGAGAAATTTCCCAGGTCACCTAGCTTTTCGGGAAGCTTCTTTAGGATAACCGCTGAGCAATTTTCACTAACGGGTGTATTTGCCATTCATTAAGATTCTAACTTCTGACTTGTTAAAGGAAGACTTAAGCATCTTTTTGATTATTTTGGATTTATTAAAATCTATGCACCTGCAAGAGATGATATTGAAATAAGTTGTTAAAATATTTGCCAGAATTTATGAATTTGAACATCATCCTTTTCTTTTTGTTTCTTTTGGTTCATTCTAGATGGATAATGGATATTCAGGTGACGAGGATCCCTTTGATGAATCACAAAATTTCTTTGTTTAGCTTTTTGGACTAGAGGAGGTGGGACCTTAATGGTAAACTTACCATGTTTCGGGTCCGTGAAAGTCTCCTCTACACGTTCATCCACCCTCCGGATTTAAGAATGCATGAGGCATCGGAACGTGAAGGTTCCATCAGAACAAGACCACTTCGAGTGTAATGGCTTTCAATCACCTTTTGGGTTATGCAATGGTGTTGCTAGGAAGATCGCCATACCCGATGAAGAAGCGGTAATCATTTTTGAAAAAGTTACCTACAAACTTTCAAGCTTTTGATTCGAAGTAAGCCAAGTTGGTTCATTAGAGTTTGTATTGATTGATATTGTTATCATTAAATCCTGATGTAGTTTGTTTAATTCTTGGTAAGCAACCGAGGTGGTATAGGGTCTTGTAATTTATTAAACCTGATTCGATTATGATTAGCACACTCCAGGAAAAAACGATATCTACCTGATTGTTTACTTTGCTTGTTTCCTTGATTCCGTTTTGATAAGGCTGAACCGGTTGATTTGATTTTGATTGCTCTCGGTTTTTTGAATTTTGAGTCACATTAAAACCTTGGTGGTTCCGAGATAATTGACCGAACGAAAAATAGCTAAGCAGATTGCGGGTTTACCTTGAGTATTGTAGAATTACTACCTTGATTGTAGGCTCTCACGCATATACGTTCAAATTTTGGCCTACGGTGGCGGACAATCATTGTAAGAAAGAGGAGACCACCACAAAGTCTCGCAACTCGTTTGTCACTGTATTAACTTGTTGGTTGTTTGAAGCATTCTTGTTAAGTCCCTATTCATCTCTTCCATTTGAAGCTAAGGGATGCTATTTCTGGATAGAAGAATGATAGAACTCGATGACTCATTCCGATTGAGTTCGAAATATCCCATCATTATGAAAGGTCCGATCATATTTTCGATGAGAACATAGCACTCTACGGGCGCCATTCATAAGGTCCCCGCCGGCAGCATCAGTGATGGAAATCACGATGCCTTAATGTTAGCCCGTTATATAGTATCTATTTGTAGTCACGGGTAACCATTTTGTGGTTAGGACATCCGATCAAATTGAAAGCTTATAACGTTCCCCAAGCTTCGAATAACGACTCATCGGTCTTTGACAGGAAATTCATAATATCATTTCTCAACTTTGGTCACCAATTAGAAGGGGGAAGTATTTTCGAGAAATATTTTTGCCATTAGGTCAAAAAGTTTATAGAATTCCTTGGCAAAGCGATCAAACCATTCGTCTAACACGATCTTGCAAAGGAGTAAGGGAAGAGATTAGACGAAGGGCGTCACGAAGACCCCATTCACATTCATGCTTGGGTGCATGCAAAAATTTTTCGAGAATGCTTGTTGGCAACATCACCCGAACGCGAAATGGACACGAATTTTGAACTTGTTGAATCATGTCCATTCTTAAGTCCAAAATTCGTTGTCTTTAATTGCAATCGTAGCAATTGTCCCTCGACCAACTAAATACGGTTGGCACAACTCCCATCCATAGTCCGGAAGGTGTCGGGGAACTGGTAAACCACCTCCTCCGCGGGAGGAGTCCCGGCACCACCGAGGCTCCATTAGCTGCCCCATGGGTTAACTGTACGGGAGGATTATCCAAAAGGTTCTTCAAGATTAAAAAGGTTCAACAACTACCGGTGAGGCTTGTTTGTTGAGGACGGTTTTGATTACAGATTGAGAACGATGCGCATGCTCTAAGAATATAAAAAAGAAAATTCACAATTTTTTTGGTTTTTCAACAATATTTTCACAATCTATTTAATAACGGACAACAGATAAGACACTTAAACCTAATAATCAACAAAGCTTCAACGGTACGCTATTTAAAAAGATTATTTTAAAGTGACCCGTAACACGTCGTCTAGTGACACAAAAGGTAAGTTTTTGATTCTTTGGTTCGGGAACTTGTTAATGGATAATACTTCAGTTGAAAGTATTATATGTTTGTGTTCTTTTACCAACTTGATGATTTTTATAGATAATTAAGGACAATTTTTTTTATATTTTGTTTTTCTTAGATTTTTGTTTTTTATAAATATAAATTTAACAATAAAGAAAAAGGAAATTTTTTTGTATTTTTGTTTTTTTTTTTTATAAGAAAATAACTCCACAAGGAAGGAGTCTTCAAAGCACAAATTGTCAAACTTCAGAAACGACAACGCATTCACACTCCTCCCCTCAACGGCGCCAAAAGTTGAGTTGAGTAAATACAACCCATTAAAATAAATATAAATATAAATAAATTATAAATATATAAAAAGTATCTAAAATCCACAAAATCAATGAAAACAGTAAGTAGTAAATATAATATTCCCGGGTCGTAGTCCCAACGAGGAGTGAATTGGAAAGTCGATTGTCGGTTTGGTATTTGATGTTTGAATGAGAAAAAGGTAGGAATTAGTTTTTCTACGATTAAAAAGCAAAAACGAAAATCATATATGATTCGTATGACGAATCATATATGATTTCATAAAATCATATATGATTTCATAAATCAAATATGATTTCATAAAATCGTATATGACTTCATAAAATCATAAAAAAAAGTTCGTCGAAAGTACATAGTGTCGCCCCTCTATAGAAAGATAATTTAATTCTCGTCGCGATGGTATGTTTTGTTTTACGTAACGATTAACAGTGTATGAGATATTTAATTTTTAAAAAATGTGAAAAGTGGGTTTTTTTTATTTTTGATGAAAAAATGAGTGGCTAGGATTGGTTCTTTGGGTCTATGACAAAAATTAGGTCTATATTGAACTTTTGGCAAGCTAAATTTGAATTAATGTTGAGTATTCCAACCATCAAGTAAATAAATAAGTCCAAGCCCGTTTATGTTATATATTATTAATCCACAATTTATAATGGTGAAAACCGTAGCCTATTTATCCTCTAATAGGTTCGACCCTTGGCCTCTCTCTTTTTGGTATTTATTTTTTTTACTTTTCTCTTAAAAACAGACTCTCAAAATGATCTAAAAATTAGAAACTTTTTTTAAACGTATAAAAAATGTAAAAATTAGAAACTTTCAAAAATTGACTTTTTTAGAAACTTAAAAATAAGCAAGAAAATAAGCACAAAATGGTGACATAATGGGCTAAGTTATACTGAGTCCTAAAATGGTTTAACTGATGGGCTACTAACGCAAAAATAAGCTAAGGCAAAAGAGAAAACCAAGCAAAAATAGCTAATCACTATCACCTAATAAGCTAACACAAACAAAAATAAGCAAATAAACATAGACAGATAGGCTAAATTAAGCAAATAAGCTAAGGAGCAAATATGGCAGACAATAGCCTCAAGGGACCACTTATTGGCTTAAAAATAAGTCACTTAAAGGGACCTTGAGGACAAGTAGCTTATAGGGGCTTAAAGAGCAGCTTATGGGCTACTAAAATAAGCAAAGAAAACAAAGTTTGGAAAACACATAAGTAGTTAAAAAAGGCTTGAAAAGTGGCTGTTTGCACCAGGGCAATTTTTTTGGTTTTATTTTAGTTTCAAAGGGCAGTAAGCAGGCTTATAAATAAGCTCAAAATTGAAAAGCTAGTGTAAACAGATGGAGTGTGGCTCCTAATGAGCTTGTGCACATATTTTCATAAGCTACAAATAACTTTTACTATCTGGTAATCTAAAGTAAAAAAATGGCTTTTTGAAACAAAAAATTTGACTTGATACTTTTGACATAATCTAACAACTCTAAAGTAAACTTGAAGACACTTAACCTATTGAATCTAGACACTAAAAGGGCACACAAATGACTCTTAAAGGATGGTTGAAAAGAGCTAATCAAATAATACCTATGAAAACTGTTTTGTCTTAACAGTATCTAAGACCTCACTTGCAAAACTTGAAAACAATGTTTAAAACTTAAGATCTTGGAAAAACAGTTTCAAAATACTTTAAAAATGCTTGTTAAAGCTAACTAGGTGACCCATTGGTTTTAAAACTCAAAATGACCCATTTTTGACCACTATCCCAAACACCCCTTTAAGTTTTAAAGGTCCTTTTTAAAACTGATTAAAGGTGATTTAAGGCTTAGTTGTTGAAAATAGATGAACACATAAACATAAAAGGCATAAATAAGCAAATCTCATCAGAAAATAAGCACTTAAAAGCACTAAATAAGCAAAGTAGATATAAGCAGTTTATAACTAAATAAGGCAGTTTAAAGCTAAAAACTTAAACTAAGAGCTAAAAAACTATAAGACAAGCATAAAAAGCATTAACCAACATAAATAAGCAGTAATAAGCTAAAATAAGCAGACAATAAGCAATGCTACAGTAAAAATGCAAGAAAATGGAAAAATGAAGACTTACACAACCCTTGCTCAAAACAGGGTAAAATAAGCAATCTACAAGCTCTAGCTTGTCAAAAAGACAAGCTAGTAGGTCTATAAGCTCTTCCCAATCTAGCTTATCATCCAAAGTTAGCTGAGGAATTTTTTTTTGAGGTGGATTTCTTTTTGTGTTTTCTTAACTGTTTATATTTCTAAGTTAATTTTTATGAAAGCAGGTTATAAAAGGCTTTAGTGAAAGCTTATAAGAGCTTAAAGTGAGCTTTTTAAAACATAAAATGGACTTAAAACTTGAAAAACAGAATTTTGAACCAAACTTTAAATTTCATTAATCTTAAAATATTACAAAGTAAAATTACAATAAAACTGAATTAAAACTAAGGAAAACTAAAAATTATATTAAGTTAAAAGCTAGATGCCCCCCTTTTTGGCTTACAATGGACCCTATTATATATAAACGACTAATGTCTTCTCTCTCTCTTCTTGTGCTTCTTTGCTGAGAGGTTGAGGACTTGTGTTAGTTGTGTGAGTGAAAGCACAAAGTTGATCTTGGCCCTTAATCTTTGCTTGGAGCCCAATCTCAATTCACAGCCGTTGATAAATTGTTGTTTTCCTTGAACCAATGGAGGGGTTTAGGATCGCCAAGGTGGCTTGGTGTTTAGTGAGGTGGGGTGAGTGGAGAAAGTGACAGGTTTGGCTGGGGTGAACAGTAACCGAGGAGGGGGGACAGGGGTGAATGAATAGTGGGTCAGGGATTTTTGGCGGGTAAAATTTAGTTTTGGGGTTATAAGGGTGAAAGTTTTGGAAAAGGGCACAAATGGCCCCTCATTTATATAGATAGTATTGCAAGTAAAGTCCTTAGTGGGGTGGTTCTTTGAGGAGTTGGCAGAAAAGGCCCTCCAAGTTCATTTTGGGCTCTACTAATTGAAAAAAAAATTATTGGGCTTGGATTTGGTTTTGGGCCCGAGTATATATATCAAAGGGTATTGGGCCTTTGGTCTTCATAATGTATAAATGGGTTGATCCGGCCCATTAGATGGGTTCGGGTGGGCCCATTTATCATTTCTTCGATTACAGCTTCATCTTTGACTTTGACTTTTGTCGGGGTTGACTTGGACTTTTTGGTCTTTGGTTTTGATTTGACTTTGTCTTTTAACGCTTTTCCATTCCGTGCTTGGTTTTGTCGTTTTTGGCTTTGTTTTTCGTCCTTTTGTCGGATATCCGTTTCCTGCACAATATAAGTGAAAACATACAAATACAATGTATTTTTGGTACGTTTTGGGTCATTTAAGTCCGATTTTAATGGTGAAAGGGTATGTGTAATTAAGCACATACCAATATTACATATTATGCAAGCTGGAGTTGATTAACTATGTTAGATGATGCACATTCAAGCATAAACATATTGTACTCAGTTATTGTCTAGTAAGTTTTGTTTTGTTATGATTATTGGTAACTTTGTAATGAATTAACTTAAAGTTTATGCAACCTGGATTTTGGTCAACTTGTATACTTCGTTACACTTTATTCGATAAGTGTATACTATGTTTTGTCCTAATGAGTGTATACTCTGTTATTAACTTAGCTGTAACCATAAGGTAACACATAAATATATTTTAGTATAAGCATTAAAAAGTTTNGATATGCTAAAAGGCACGCATTTTGGAGCATAAACGAAGAAATCTAAAGATGACTGTTCTGACTACCTATATGCCGTATCCATCAAGGAAGATACGGCGTATATGTACCTGCACTTCACAAGAAACCACAAAGAATTAAAGAGCTACGCCGTATCCAGAAGACTCTATATGCCGTATCCAAGATAGTAAATACGTTTTTCTAGGATATTCTCAAAATAGCAAAGCTTATGTGGTATTAAATAAACACACAATGAAAGTCGAAGAATCACTCAACGTGACATTCGATGAAAGTCCTCCTCCTACCAAATTATCACCATTGGTTGATGATGATGTTGGTGAAGAAGAAACCATTAGAAAGAATACCAAAATAGTAAATACTAATAATGAAGAAGATGAGTCGATAGAAGTTGACGAAATCGTTAACATTAAGGAGTCCAAAAATCATCCACTAGATCATAGTAATTTCTTTTGTTTTATATCTACAATAGAACCCAAAAATGTTAATGAAACATTAAAAGATGAAAGTTGGGTTGTAGCTATGCAAGAAGAACTAAATCAATTTGTAGCTAATGACGTTTGGGAATTAGTCCTTTTACCTATAAGTCAATCCGTCATAGGAACAAAATGGGTCTTTAGAAATAAATTAGATGAAAACGGTATAGTATCTAGAAATTAGGCTAGATTAGTAGCACAAGGATATAATCAACAAGCAGGTATAGATTATGATGAAACATATGCTCTGGTAGCTAGATTAGAGTAGATTAGAATACTTCTTGCTATTGATTGTGCAAATGATTTTAAATTATATCAAATGGATGTAAAAATTACTTTTCTAAATGGTTTTATAAACGAAGAGGTTTACGTTTCTCAACCTCCGGGGTTCATTGATTTTCAAAAGCCAAACTATGTTTATAAACTTAAAAAGGCTTTGTATGGTCTTAAGCAAGCTCCCAAAGATTGGTATGATAGACTAAAATCATTTTTGACAAAACAAGAGTATTCAATGGGAATGGTCGATAACACACTTTTTACTAAGAAATCAAAGTCACATCTTATTATTGTTCAAATATATGTCGACGACATTATATTTGGTTCCACGAGTCAAAACTTGTGTGATGCTTTTGAGAAAATCATGCACGACGAGTTTGAGATGAGTATGATGGGCGAGTTGAACTTCTTCTTAGGTCTTCAAATCAAATAAATGGAAGACGGAATATTTTTCAATCAATCCAAGTACATCAAGGAGATGTTAAAGAAGTTCGGGTTGGAAGATTCCAAACCAACCAAGACGCCGATGTCAACGGAGATCAAGCTCACTAAGGACTATGAATCCGACTCCATGGATAGCTTTAAATATTGAGGTATGATTGGTAGTTTACTTTATTTAACTGCAAGTAGGCCCGATATTATGTTTAGTGTTAACTTATGTGCTCGTTTCCAAGAAAATCTTAGCGATCATGGGACCCATTTTGTAATGATCAATTTGCTAAAGTAATGTATAAGTATGGGGTTCATCATCGTCTTGCTACGCTTTTCACCAAACGAGTGGACCAAGTGTGGTTTCCTATCGAGGCTTGAAACGTTATTCTTAAAATGACGGTTGGAGGAAAACGTGCTTCATGGGCCGATAGGCTAGATGAAGCTTTATGGGAATTCGCGTACCGCTTTCAAAAAACACCATCGGTTGTTACTCCTTACAAGCTACGTGTACGGAAGTCCATGTCATTTTACCTATCGAGTTAGTGCATTAAAGCATATCTGGGCTTTAAAACATGCGAATTTCGATATTAAAACAGCGGGTGATCACCGGAAGCTTCAACTTATGAGCTTCGTGATCAAGCTTACGAGGAAAATTCTTTGATACATTAAAGAGAGGAACGAAGAAAAGCCTCACGATCTAAGATCATAAACCGCATTTTCAATGTTGGTGATCCGAGTTTTACTCTTCAACTCTCGTCTAAAGATTTTCTGGGAACGCTTAAAAACCGTTGTCGGGACCTTTCACATCAACCAAGTTTTTCCATACGGAAACCGTCGAGTTTGTCTCACAACCTGATGGGGTCCAAACTTTAAGGTGAATGGTCATCGTGTGAAGCATTACTTAAGTGGGGAATACCTTAAAAAGGTTCGTCCCGATCTCCAAAATTTCTCTATGGACAACTACATGTGGGGATCGAGTCAAGCTATGTGACTCGGTTTACCAATAACAAAGCGCTTCGTGGGAGGCACCCCCTGGTTATCCATTTTTTCTTTCTTATTTTAATGTGATGTAAGGAGGTTGTACTCTTCCGATTCTTGTTGTTTTGCTTGTGATTATTTGTAGGAGTGACCAAAAATTTTACAGACTTCTCGCGTTTGGTGTTTTTGTCTCGGTTCACTCGAGCTTCCTAGCTTTGCTTTTGCCATTAGTTTGGGGAAATCCGATTATCCTAGATTTTTATCGACTAACTATTTTTCTTTTAGCTTACTTACTAAACGGCTTATGATTTTTGTGATACTTATCTCCATGCTCGGATTTATGCATTCGACTTTTTGAGTATCTTGTTATGGGGTTATAAGCCTTAGACTTAGAAACATCAGGACAATGTTTAATTTCGTATGGGGGTAGTTATCTTCGATATGATCTTACCTACATTTCTCGTTGTTCTCACTTGCCCCGGTTTTCCCGCAAAACTTTTAAAATTTTTATGTCTTAATATAAGGTTTATTGTTCTATATAAAAAAAGTGAAAATAAATGATGAAAAATTGAAAATAGTTGATAAAAATAATAAAAAAAATTGACACGAATGTAGGCTTTGTTGGTGAGAACGAAAATAAATTTTGAGAATGACCGATTTTATATCCGTAGCTTTCTCCTTAACGTGTTTAGATTGATTATTTGCTAAATCTTTTTATACAAGGAGCTATAAAAAGCAGTCTAGCTTAAAAAAGTCAAGCTTTGCAAGTTTCCCATTATTGATTTTAAATATGCGAAGATCGATTTTTAGGCTAAGTATCATCGAGTTTCTTTCTTAGAAAATTTTAAATTGTAAAGAACAAGAGATGATAAAGTAGAATATAAGTTTTGATGCTAAAACGTAGAATAGTTGGATTTCTTTAGAGCTCATAAGTGTTAATTGTGGTTTTTCTCCCAGTAGGCTTGTTTCACCTTTATATATTATTGTTTTTTAAAGGGTGGAGGTAATAATAATAATAATAAAAACTGTGGGCTGATAAAAGTTTACTGCATCTTGCCGGCTCACAACCAATGTGACAGTCTTCTAAATAAGGCACATAGTAATAATAATCCGATACTGATAAAAGTTTGCTGCATCTTGCCGACTCACAAACAATGTTGCAGCCTTCTAAAAGGTCGAGGAAATTACCGAGGTCGAAATATGTTTGCTTCATCTTGCCGGCTCACAACCGATGTTGTAGCCTTCTAAAGGACCGAGGTTTAATAATGTTGCTATAATAATAATAATAATAAGAATAAAGCCAAATTTCGACTCCGGGGTTATCTAAATAAAGCCTCCGTCTCTGGACTCTTAGTTGAGTTGTTGCGGATGAAATAAAAAGGATAACCCCTAAATCATGCGAAATTAGAACCTTAATGTGGACCTTATTCTCACCATATCGTCTCTTTAGGAAAGGATTTCAAAATATTAATAGTCTAAACCGGGTTTACTTTATTAATAAGGACATAATTTATTTGTCAACAATAATAATAATAAAATTCTTAGAGGAAATTAGGAATAAGGGAGGAAAAGTACGTACACAATTAGCTTTTATGAGTAGTATTAGCATCATAACTTGTAATTTACAATGATCTTGTTTTTAAGCTTGGCTTGGAGAGGTAAAAGTCGGGGACGATGAATTTATCCATTTGGACACTTTTTGTGTTTTTTATTCTGTGATCCTAAAAGTTATCAATGAATAATGAAAGCAATACATTATGTCACGCATAAAAAAGTTGTAAGTTGTAAATTATGAAAATCATAAAAATGGAAAAAGTTTTGAAAAATGGGAAAAAGGGGTGTTTTAAAACTTATGATTTCTTAACTTTCTTCACAAAAGACTTTGCTACTTTTTAAAGGATTAGTTTGGGGAGGTTTTGAGGTATTTGATTTTAGAGCATATAACATTGCGTGAGGACATGACAATCACTTAGTTTGGGAAATTTTAATATGTGAGAAATCACATATCCTTTTTATATCAAAAATGACCCTTAAATGATTAAATTGTGCAAATTATGCTTGTATATTGCTTGTTTTGTCACTTGTGATGTGTAGGTACGGATAATGCAAAAATCACAAGAAAAGAGCCAAAACCGGGCAAAAATGAACACGAGAACAGATAAAGTACACAAGAGCCGGGAATTATCAAGCTTTGGTCAACAAAAGTCAAATGGTCAACCTTGGTCAACCCACAAAAAGACAAAACCCTCAAAATCCCAAATGAACCCTTAATGTTAAAACATTTGCACCATAAATCCTTAAATACATAACACCTTTAGTTCTTTTATTATAAAAGACTAACGGTTGTTATCTCCTAAAATCATATAACCTTTTAACCTTAACCGAGCCCAAAACAATATACCATGGCCCAAATTCAAAAGCCCAAGTCAACCCCCGTTAACCCTCAGTCAAACAAAATCGTATAAAGAAAAAGGATGCGGGAATTGAATTTACTGTTCATCATCATGCCCAACTTTACCTCGCAGCAAAATCAAAGGGTAAAAACCAAATTCCTTTTCAATTGACATGGCCAGAAGATACCAAGTACCAAGCAATGACTTAGCAAAAAGAAACATCATCAAATCGTTTGATTGGTCAATACAACTCATAGGAATGACACGCGGGCTACAAACTAACACACTTCTTAATGGAATTTTACACTAAAACATAGCCAAAAGAAACACAAAACTCTCTGACACAAGGATTGCCAGCTTGGCAATCTGTGTGCTCACATTCCAATCTAACGGTCACAATTGAGCATCCAATGATTAGAAGATTTGAAGGGACAAGATCAAAAGCCAAGGGAGCGTGTGAACAGACCTAGAACTTTCTCTCCATGGCTATAAATAAGAGCACACTCTCACTCACAAGGAATATCTAGCTGAGGAGTAGGAGTAGGAGTAGCTTAGGGTAGATTTAGCTTCTAGCTTATATGTTTTTTAGCTTATGACTTTAAATTTCATGTAATTTTCCTTTTCAAGTATTGTAATCCTTTAAGTTTTCAATAAAATTCAGTTTCATTTTTAATTCAAACTCTTTCTTAATGCAATTCTGTTTAAATTCATCATAAGCTCTTTTTAAGCTCCTTTTAAGCTACTCTTACTACTATAGCTTATTGTACTCAGTTAAGCTTTTAAAAGCTTAACTGAGCTTAATTGATTACTCATTAACTCCCCTAAATTACCTCAGCTTGGTTATTGGATGATAAGCCAGTTTGGGAAGGGCTTATTGGACCCCACCAGCTTGTTCTAAACAAGCTGGAGCTTGTTGATTTAAGTTCATTTGAGCATACACCTCTGTTTAGCTGAGGTGTGAGGTACAATCTTCCTTTCCTTTGTTATTTCTATTCTGTCTTTTTATACTCTTTTTCATAATCTGCATAATTAGTTTAATATGTTTGTGATAGCTTATTACTGTTTCAATTAGCTTATCTCTGCTTATATTTGTTGTTTAAATGCTTAATATGTTCATTAGTTAACTTAGATCTTAGTTTGCTAGTTTTGTTATAAAAACTGTCAAAAATACAAAAATATTAGCATAGTTAAAAAGCTTATTGTTCTAGCTTATTAGTTTGTTTAAATCTGTTTATTAGGTCTTATTAAAGCTTATTGATATCTGGTATTTGAACTTTGATCATTGATTCTCATTTTTATAAGCTGAAAATGAATTTGAGGGAAATAAGGGAGTGTTTGGGTCAAGCAGTACTAACTTGAGTTAGTACTGCTTGTATCCATTCGGTCCTTTAATTTCATTTTAAATCTCATATTCAGGTTTATAAGAGTAGTATTTAAGAGCTTAGTTAGGTTTAATCAAGTTTTTAAGGTTTTGTATGATGTTAAGTTTGAATCTGGTAGAATAAGCTTAGTTATAAATGCATTTTCAGTTCAAGTCTTTTATAGTCATTGTTATTGCTCTAGTTGTTCTTGTTTTAGTTGATTAAAAGTGTAGAAGTAAGTATCTTAGCCTGCACTTGTAGGATTTTAAGTTTTGGTGCTTATTGTTGTCAATTGCATTAGCAACAAAAATAGACAAATTGCCATTTTTAAGCTTTCAAAAGCTATTTTAAGTAGCTTTTAGGTCAAGGATTTTATTGATATAAGCCAAAAGTCCATAAGGATCCTTTAGCTTATTGAAAAATAAGCTCAGAGTTTCCTTAAGGGACTGTTTGGGAACAATATTTGTTAAAGTGCTTATTTGAGAATTTTTAGCTAAAAATTTTCTTGTCAGATTTTCGCTTTTATTCTGTTCAATCTAGCTTATTATGTTAATTTCTAGTTGTTCATAGCTTATTAAGGTTAGGCTTAGCTTATTTTGTCATTTCATAAAAAACCAAAAAACATAGTTAAAATAGAACAGTTAGTTTTTCTATTAGCTTTTTCAGTGCTTAATTGAATTTCAAAATGTATTTTGCCTGAAGTTTTAAGTAGCTTATAGTTCTATCTTTTCAGTTGTATAGGTATTATAGCCATAAGGATCCATCTACAAGCTTAAAAATAAGCTTGAAAAGTGGTCCTTGTGATGTTTTGTTTGCCTAAGTAGTCAAACTGCAAAGCAATCAAACTGTTTTGCCTGAAGTTTTAAGTAGCTTATAGTTCTATCTTTTCAGTTGTATAGGTCTTATAGCCATAAGGATCCATCTACAAGCTTAAAAATAAGCTTGAAAAGTGGTCCTTATGCTGTTTTGTTAGCCTAAGCAGTCAAACTGCTTATTAGCTTTTTGTTTTTTATTCAGCTCATTTGTTTAGCTTAAATTCCTAGTTTCTTATTAAGAGTAGGATGATATCTGTCATAGCTTTTTTTATTAAGTCTTTTAAAAAGCCAAAACAGTTAGCAAATTTTCTTTTCTAACTTTTAGAGTAAACTGTCATCTTAAATAAGCTATTTACCAGCTTATTCTTAGTTTTTTAAAAAGTTGTTGGCACAAAAAATACTTATTTTAAGGTAATAAAGTTTTTTTCCAAAACTTAAATTTGAAAAATAAAAAAAAGGGAAGAGGGGAAATCCAGGGTGAGCAAGGCTCGAACCCTGGAACTCAACCCTCCTCAACCTTACAAAGCCTCAACACAACACACACTTACCATCCGCCCTTAGGTCTTTTTTAGTTTTAGTATTGCATAATTTAATCCTTATAGTCTTTTAAGTGTTAATGCTTATTTGTGCTTTTTCGCTTATTTTGAGCTTATTCATTAAGCAAATTTTTAAGTTAGTATTTTTCCTAAATTTTGCTCAGTTCAATTTACTTTCCCTATTTTTTTAGAATTCTTAGGATTAGTTTACTATTTTTAATGATTTAATTAGATTAAAATTGTTTTAAATTCATAATAAATAAAATAATAATAAAAAAAAATTCTTTTTTCTAAAATTTTATTTTATCATATTTTAGGCTTAGGTTTGAAATTTACTTTCGTAGGGCTAATATTTTGAAATTTCACTTTTTAAAGAACGGGATTTCATTCCCGTTCTCGTTTTCTTCATTTTTAGCTTAAATTACCCTCGGTTTAGAATTTCCTTAGTATTTTCTTTTAAAATAGTCAATTAAAATTAGAAAAAGTTTAGAAAATCATTTTAGGTTTAACTTTAGTTAATTTAGGATTTAAATGTCGCGTTTTTAATTCCCGTTTACGTTTTTATGCATACGTGTTTAATTGTCATTTCTTGTTTACTTATTTTCGTGCATTTATTTACTTGTCATTTACATTTAGTAGGATTTAGGAACCCAAATCAAGAATCTTTAAAACCATTCAAAACGCGCGATCACGGACTTAACCGATTTTCAATTCACGCTTCGTCGAGGGAAAACGACCCGGGAGGTTTTTGAGACAACTTTGGTTAAAAGTTTGTTTCTCGAACCCGACGGAAAATACTTACTATACTATTATTTGATATAATCCTTATATACTATATATATTTACGTATAGCGTATTCGGAGCGTATCAAATTTTTGGCGCCGCTGCCGGGGAAGTGTGTTACGATTATCGTGTTTCGTTCGAAGATTAGTGTTTTGAAGAACCTTCCTCGTGAAGTTATTTTCCGTTTGTGAATATTTTACACTTCTATTTTCTTTTATTTTAATATTAAAAATAACCATTTGTTAATCGTTGTTACGGCTCACCTTTAGATTACGTGCTATAAGGAAAGTTTAATGCGGGTTTGATCAACATCACCCAAAAGGAGAAGGGTTATTCTAAATAGCGCCTCGCGCTTACCAACTCCTCCGCTTTCTTGTACGTATTTTTAGAGAGCTACCGTGCACGTTTAATTTTCGGTTACCAAAAATATTTTTCTTTCTTATTTTAATTTCTTTTCTCATATATTATTAAAAACCCAAAAATATTCTCCGTTACCTCTTATCCGTTTAATTCTTTCTTCTTATCCTCTATATTGTTTAATTCTTTCTTATGACGTCATTTAACCAACGTGAGTGTACGGGGTGTGGACAACCATGTGATGGCTTTTATTGTTATCTATGTACGTGTCCGCAGTGTGGTGTTAATCTTCTCTTTGGAACTTGTTTAAATTGCACTTATGGTGATGGAAAGCCAGTCACTTGTTGTGGGTGTGAAGGCCCGTTAAAAGGAGGATTTTGTTCATTTTGCGCTTCAAGAGATGGAAATTCATTCGATTATAATCCAAATCCGAATTCTTTCAATGAATCTCAAAATTTTTCCGACTACCCTCCACAACCCCAGTACGAGACGAATATTTGTGAGTTATGTGGAAACGATGCTCATTATGATTACGATTGTTCGCCTCAAGTTCCGTTTGTTTACAATCAGAACCCGTGTTTCGATCAAAACTTCGATAATAATTTTCCACCAACTTCACCAAGTTTTCCACAACAATATCTTTGTTGTGAGAACTGCGGGGGTCCTCACGCGACTTTTTAGTGTCAACCGATGAACCAAAATTTATCTAATTCTAATTCTTCCGGTTTTGACCAATTTCAACCCCCGCAGTATCCCGTCATTCATCATTCTCCTCAAGAAACGAGTGAAGAAGTGTTGCAAGCTAGAGAAGACTTAATGAAAGCTATTTACACCTTCTTAAGGAAGTTTAGTCGTATACCTTTTGGAGAAATACCAAAGGTTTTATTGATAGCTTGGGAGAGATTTTCCGAAATTAAGCATGCTTTTACGGACAAGCATTATCAACAAGAAGATATTCAAGAATTGATGAGTAAACTCCTTGAAGATGTGCGAATTATTAATGAGGAACTATCTGAATTCATTAATAGTCCAAGTTGGAATCATCCTACCTTCTATAATGATGATGATGAGTATACTGTTATATATAGAAAGCCTAAAGCAATCACACCAGACTTACCAACCGAGGAGCCTGATAACTCTCTAAGTATGGGGGACGAGCATCTTAACACTATTCCAGAAATAGAAAAGTATAGTGTTGAGAACCTTGTCCCAATCCCAAGTGAATTTAAGGGTATTTCCGAAGATATTTGTGATATGCCGTCTTGTGATAATGATTATTTTGATGCCGAATGTGGACTTATTAACTCTTTTCTTAGTCGAGATAGTTCGATCACATCTCCTAAGATTGATTTTCTTCCCGAGGAGTTTGTCGGTAAACTCAATTTTATCGATCCAATTTTACCGGGAATTGATGAAGACGGTTGTGATGAAGACGATTTTGATGAAGAAGAAGGAGAGATTGATATTTTTCAAATAGAGGAAGAGATTCTTCGTGAGAAATTATTAAACGTTAATCTTCTCGTTGATAAGATCGAAGCATTGAAACTCACTCCTTCTATTCCTTTTGTGCTTGAAAATCCATCCTCTTCTCCTATTCCTGTTGTAGAGGAGTTTGATACATTTCTGTTCCAGAAGGACTCGATACCTCCGGAATTGGAGAAGCGATTTTGGACTCGAGGGGATATCGTTTTTCTTGACAACTTACTTAATGATGATCCTATTCCTGAGTATGAGCATTTTACCTTCGACATTGAGCCTGATGCACCCGTGATAAACAATTTTGATGAGCTTAATGAAGACGAATGTTTTAACCCAGGAGGAGGTGAGATTGATGTTTCTCAAGAGTTAAAGATGACGATTCTTTTGCATTTATCATTCGGACTTTTCTCCCGTATCGCACCTACCCTGTGGATTCTCCTTTACTTCTCTCCACCGGGAGTGAAGACACCATTTTTGACCCCGGCATCTCCACTTAGAGCCGGTGGCATCTTATCGGGATGGAACTTTCATGTGCTTTAATGTTTATCCAAACATTAATGAAAGCCCGATTGAGATTTTCTCTTCCATTTGCTTTCCCCATGGACAACTTAATGCGGGGATTGAGTCAGGCTAGTGACTCGGTTACAAAAAACAAAGCGCTTCGTGGGAGGCACCCTATGCTTATCCATTTTTCTTCTTTCTTATTTCTATTATGATGTGAGGAGGCTTGTACTTTTCTGATCCTTGTTGTTTGTGCTTGTGATTTTTTTTAGGATTGACCCAAATTTTTTTGAAGACTCTCGTGTTCGGTGTTTTGTCCCGGTCCACTCGAGCTTCCTAGCCTTTGCTTGCAATTAATTTGGGGAAATCCAATATATTCCTAGATTATTATCGACTTAAACATTATTTATCTTGTAGCATACTTGATAAACAGCTTGAGATTTTTGTGATACTTTCTCCATGCTTGGATTATGCATTCGACTTTTTAAGTTCTAGTAAGGGGTTTTTAAGCCTTAGACTAGGAAACATTGTGGACAATGTTTAATTTTAGTATGGGGTAGTATATCTTCGATATGATCTTACCTACCTTTGCCCGTTGTTCTCACGTACCCCGTTTTCCCGCAAAAAATTTTAAATTTTTAAGTCTTAATATCTAGTTTATTGTTCATAAATATATTAAAAAAAATGTTAGTTGAAAAATAAAAAAATAATTGACACGAATGTAGGCTTTCCGTTGGTGAGAATGAAAAATAAATTTTGACCCGACCGGTTTTATATCTTAGCTTTCTCCTTAACTTTAAATAGATTGATTTTGCTAATCTTTTATACAAGGAGCTATAAAACGCAAGTCTAGCTTAACAAAGTCAATACTTTGCAAGTTCCCATAATTGATTTTAAATATGCGAAGATCAATTTATTAGAATTGAGACTATTGCCAGTCTATGTGACTTGTTAATGTACCGATCTTAATTCGTTAGGCTAAGTATTCACGAGTTTCTTTATTAGAAATTTTAAATTGTGAAGAACAAGAGATGATAGAGTAGAGTATAAGTTTTGATGCTAAACATAGAATAGTTGGATTTCTTTAAGGCTCATAAGTGTTAATTGTGGCTTTTGCTCCCATCAGCTTAATAAACGTTATATAATTGTTGAATAAATAAAGTTTCTTTGGTTTTTGCGATTCTTAGTTTAGATCACTTCGTAGAGATTCCCTCTGGTGAAAGTAAGGTACACATCGAGGTTTTGTTAGTGTTGTGGGGAAATAGACTCCTGGACCATGGTCGGCTCGCATACCGATGTGGCAGTTGTTAAAAGACCACAGGGCTTGAAATTTGGCTATAATAATAATAATTATGAAATAAACCGAAGCCGAAATAAGACTTCTGGATCATGGTCGGCTCGCATACCGATGTGACAGTCGTTTAAAGGGTGGAGGTAATAATAATAAAAACTGTGGGCTGATAAAAGTTTACTACCTCTTGCCGGCTCACAACCGATGTGGTAGTCTTCTAAATAAGGCACATAGTAATAATAATCCGAGACTGATAAAAGTTTGCTGCATCTTGCCGGCTCACAACCGATGTTGCAGCCTTCTAAAAGGTCAAGGAAATTACCGAGGTCGAAATATGTTTGCTGCATCTTGCCGGCTCACAACCGATGTTGCAGCCTTCTAAAGGACCAAGGTTTAATAATGTTGCAATAATAATAATAATAAAGCCAAATTTCGACTCCGGGGTTTAATACTAATAAAGCCTTCATTTTGGAATAGTAGTGAGTTGTTTCGGCTGAAATAAAAAAGGATAACCCCTAAATCATGCTAAATTAGAACCTTAATGTGGACCTTATTCTCACCATATCGTCTCTTTAGGAAAGGATTTCAAACTAATTGTGGTCTAAACCAAATTTACTTTATTTTAATAAGAGCATAATTTATTTGTCACCAATAATAATAATAATAAAATCCTTAGAGGAAATTATGAATAAGGGAGGAAAAGAAAGTACACAATTAGCTTTTATGAGTAGTGTTAGCATCATAACTTGTATTTTGCAATGATCTTGTTTTTAAGCTTGGCTTGGAGAGGTGAAAGTCGAGGACGATGAATTTATCCATTTGGACACTTTTTGTGCTTTTTGTTCCGTGATCCTAAAAGTTATCAATGAATAATAAAAGTAGTTCATTATGTCACACATGAATAAGTTGTAAGTTGTAAATTAGGAAAATTATAAAGAATAATTATATATATATATATAAAATAAAAGTTTTGAAAAATGGGAAAAGGGGAAAAGGGGGTGTTTTAAAACTGGTGACTTCTTAACTTTCCCCATTAAAGACTTTGCTACTTTTCAAAGGATTAGTTTGGGAAAGTTTTGAGGTATTTGGTTTTAGAGCATATAATATTGCGTGAGGACACGGTAATCACTTAGTTTGGGGAATTTTGATATGTGAGAAATCACATATCCTTTTTATACCAAAAATGGCCTATAAATGATCAAATTGTGCAAATTATGCTTGTAGATTGCTTGTTTTGTCATTTGTGATGTATAGGTACTGATATTGCAAAATTCACAAGAAAACGGCCAAAACTAGACAAACACGAACACGAGAACGGATAGAGTGCACAAGAGCCGGAAGTTTTCTAGCAAAAGGTCAACAAAAAATCAACAATGGTCAAACCTTGGTCAACCACAAAAAGACAAAACTCTCAAAATCCTAAATGAGCCATTAATGTTAAAACATTTGCACCATAAATCCTTAAATACATAACACCGTTAGTTCTTTTATTATAAAAGACTAATGGTCGTTATCTCCTAAAATCATATAACCTTTTAACCTTAACCGAGCCCAAAACAATATACCATGGCCCAAATTCAAAAGCCCAAGTCAACCCCCCTTAACCCTCAGTTAAACAAAATCGTATAAAGAAAAAGGGCGCGGGAATTGAATTTACTGTTCATCATTGTGTCCAACTTTACCTCGCAGCAAAATCAAAGGGTAAAAACCAAATTCCTTTTTAATTGACATGGCCAGAAGATACCAAGTACCAAGCAATGACTTAGCAAAAAGAAACGTCATCAAAGCGTTTGATTGGTCAATACAACTCATGTGAATGATACGCGGGCTACAAACTAACACACTTCTTGATGGAATTTTACACTAAAACATAGCCAAAAGAAACACAAAGCTCTCTGACACAAGGATTGCCAGCTTGGCAATCCGTGTGCTCACATTCCAATCTAACGGTCACAATTGAGCATCCAATGATTAGAAGATTTGAAGGGACAAGATCAAAAGCCAAGGGAGCATGTGAACATACCTAGAACTTTCTCTCCATGGCTATAAATAAGAGCACACTCTCACTCACAAGGGATATCTAGCTTAGGAGTAGGAGTAGGAGTAGCTTAGGGTAGATTTAGCTTTTAGCTTATACGTTTTTTTAGCTTATGACTTTAAATTTCATGTAATTTTCCTTTTCAAGTATTGTAATCCTTTAAGTTTTCAATAAAATTCAGTTTCATTTTTAATTCAAACTCTTTCTTAATGCAATTCTGTTTAAATTCATTATAAGCTCTTTTTAAGCTCATTTTAAGCTACTCTTACTACTATAGCTTATTGTACTCTTTTTTCTTTTTTTTCAGTTAAGCTTTTAAAAGCTTAACTGAGCTTAATTGATTACTCATTAACCCCCCTAAATTACCTCAGCTTAGTTATTGGATGATAAGCTAGTTTGGGAAGGGCTTATTGGACCCCACCAGCTTGTTCTAAACAAGCTGGAGCTTGTTGATTTAAGTTCATTTGAGTATACACCTCTGTTTAGCTGAGGTGTAAGGTACAATCTTCCTTTCCTTTATTATTTCTATTCTGTCTTTTTATACTCTTTTTCATAATTCTGCAATAATTTAGTTTAATATGTTTGTGATAGCTTATTATTGTTTCAATTAGCTTATCTTTGCTTATATTTGTTGTTTAAATGCTTAATATGTTCATTAGTTAACTTAGATCTTAGTTTGCTAGTTTTGTTATAAAAACTGTCAAAAATACAAAAATATTGGCATAGTTAAAAAGCTTATTATTCTAGCTTATTAGTTTGTTTAAATCTGTTTATTAGGTCTTATTAAAGCTTATTGATATCTGGTATTTAAACTTTGATCATTGATTCTCATTTTTATAAGCTGAAAATGAATTTGAGGGAAATAAGGGAGTGTTTGGGTCAAGCAGTACTAACTTGAGTTAGTACTGCTTGTATCCATTTGGTCCTTTAATTTCATTTTAAATCTCATATTCAGGTTTATAAGAGTAGTATTTAAAGCTAGTTAGGTTTAATCAAGTTTTTAAGTTTTGTATGATGTTAGTTTGAATCTGGTAGATATAAGCTTAGTTATATGATGCATTTTTAGTCTAGTACTTTTTTGTCATTGTTATTGCTCTAGTTGTTCTTGTTTTAGTTGATTAAAAGTGTAGAAGTAAGTATCTTAGCTTGCACTTGTAGGATTTTAAGTTTTGGTTCTTATTGGTGTCAATTGCATTAGCAACAAAAATAGACAAATTGCCATTTTTAAGCTTAATTTTTAGAGGGTAAAAGTAGTTTTTAGGTTTTGATTTTTATAGTACAAATAGATTTTAGGCCATTCTAGATAGATTAGGGCTTATTTTAGTTTAAAAAGCTTATTTGAATACCTGTTTTAGATCTGCAATTTTGCTTTTTGTCTTTTTATTCAATAACCAAAAGTATGGTAAAATGATTTTTTAGCTTTTTCATTAAGCTTTTTCCTTAAGCATTTTATTTTCAAAATAGCTTTTAAAAGCTGTTTTAAGTAGCTTTTAGGTCAAGGATTTTATTGATATAAGCCAAAAGTCCATAAGGATCCTTTAGCTTATTGAAAAATAAGCTCAAAGTTTCTTTAAGGGACTGTTTGGTTAACAGTTTTTGTTAAAGTGCTTATTTGAGAATTTTTAGCTTATAGCTTGTAGATTTAGCTTTATTCCTGTTCAGTCTAGCTTATTATGTTAATTTCTAGTTGTTTATAGCTTATTAAGGTTAGGCTTAGCTTATTTTGTCATTTCATAAAAAACAAAAAACATAGTTAAAATGGAACATTTCATTTTTCTATTAGCTTTTTCAGTGCTTAATTGAATTTCAAAATGTATTTTGCCTGAAGTTTTAAGTAGCTTATAGTTCTATCTTTTCAGTTGTATAGGTCTTATAGCCATAAGGATCCATCTACAAGCTTAAAAATAAGCTTGAAAAGTGGTCCTTGTGCTGTTTTGTTAGCCTAAGCAGTCAAACTGCTTATTAGCTTTTTGCTTTTTATTCAGCTCATTTGTTTAGCTTAAATTCTTTCCTAGTTGCTTATTAAGAGTAGGATAATGTCTGTCATAGCTTATTTTACTTTTCAAGAGCTTATTTAGACTTTAAAAAACCCAAAACAGTTAGCAAATTTTCTTTTTTAACTTTTAGAGTAAACTGTCATCTTAAATAAGCTGTTTACCAGCTTTTTCTTAGTTTTTAAAAAAGCTATTTTTCACAAAAAATACTTATTTTAGGGTAATAAAGTTTTTCCAAAACTTAAATTTGCAAAATAAAAAAAAGGGAAGATGGGAAATCCAGGGTGAGCAAGGCTCGAACCCTGGACCTCAACCCTCCTCAACCTTACAAAGCCTCAACACAACACACACTTACCATCCGCCATTGGGTCTTTTTCAGTTTTAGTATTGCACAATTTATTCATTATAGTCTTTTAAGTGTTAATGCTTATTTGTGCTTTTCCGCTTATTTTGAGCTTATTCATTAAGCTAGTTTTTAAGTTAGTATTTTTCCTAAATTCTGCTCAGTTCAATTTACTTTCCCTATTTTTTTAGAATTCTTAGGATTAGTTTACTATTTTTAATGATTTAATTAGATTAAATTTGTTTTTAATTCATAATAAATAAAATAATAATAAAAAAAATAAAATTCTTTTTTCTAAAATTTTCTTTTATCATATTTTAGGCTTAGGTTTGAAATTTACTTTCGTAGGGCTAAAATTTTAAAATTTTACTTTTTAAAGAACGGGATTTTATTCCCGTTCTTGTTTTCCTCATTTTTAGCTTAAATTACCATCGGTTTAGAATTTCCTTAGAATTTTCTTTTAAAATAGTCAATTAAAATTAGAAAAAGTTTAGAAAATCATTTTAGGTTTAACTTTAGTTAATTTAGGATTTAAATGTCGCGTTTTTAATTCCCGTTTACGTTTTTATGCATACGTGTTTAATTGTCATTTCTTATTTATTTATTTTCGCGCATTTATTTACTTGTCATTTACATTTAGTAGGATTTAGGAACCCAAATCAAGAATCTTTAAAACCATTCAAAACGCGCGATCCCGGACTTAACCGATTTTCAATTCACATTTCGTCGAGGGAAAACGACCCGGGAGGTTTTTGAGACAACTTTGGTTAAAAGTTTGTTTCTTCGATACCGACAGAAACTTACGTACTATTCTTTTATTTTCGATCTTTAATCCTTATTATTAGTATATATATTTTGTTACTTTATTGCGTTTTCGGAGCGTATCACATTTTTGGCGCCGTTGTCGGGTAGTGTGTAACGAATTTTCGCGGTTTCGTTCTATTTTTTTTTTTTTTTTTATTCTTCTATTTTTTGAAGATTGTGTTTGAAGACCCTTCTCTGAAGTTATCGTTTTTCTTTTGTGGAATATTTTCTTAATAAAACCATAAAATTACAAAATTTTATACACTTCTATTTCTTTTATTTTAATATTAAAATAAACGTTTGTTAATCGTTGTTACGGCTCACTTTAGATGAAGTGCTTATAAGGGTAGTTTAAAGGGGGGTTTGATCAACATCACAAAAAACGGAGTAGGGTTATTCAAAATAGCGCCTCGCGCTACAACTCCTCCGTTTCTGTAGTATTTTAGAGAGCCACCGTGCACGTTTTGTTTTTCCGGTTACCAATAATATTTTTCTTTCTTATTTTAATTTTAAAATCTAAAAAAATATTCTTCTTTATCCTCTTATAACATTATAATTCTTATCTTCTTTATCCTCTTATCCGTTTAATTCTTCGACATGTCTTCGTATAACCATTTGGTTGCTCGTATTGTGGAGGTCCGTTTAATAGGTGGAACTGTCCGAGATGTAGCAGTTAGGATCCGGAGATGAGGTTGTCTATGTCCCATAATCCTTATTGTCTTATTAATGAGACACTCGAATCTTCTTTAACACTCCACAATACCAATTCGAGACATACTCGTGTGAATTTTTTGGAGGGAACTCTAATCGGGTATCATTTGTCAAACGGGAAAAACACACCCCGTCTTGATTCAGGGTCCCTGTTACATCAAGATTTTGGATTTAACCAACATTAATTATTTTCGAGTCAGCCACTAAATTACTTGTGAAAATTGCTGGGGTTCTTCATGTAAATTTTCCGTGTCAACGATGGAACAAATTATGATTCTATTTTGTTATGATCCGATTTATTCCGTGTTTTGACAATATAAACTCCGCAGTTTCCGAATTCATTACCCTCTCAAACAAACGGATATGGAATTGTTGAAGCTAGAGAAATCTAATGGAAACCATTCAAGCTTTTTAAAGGAGTTTGATTCATTTACCTCTGACTAAAAGTGCATGGGCTTTTATGCTAGCTGAGAGAGATTTCTTAAAATTTAAGCAAGCTATGAATGCAGAGCAGGATATACATGAAGTTATGCCAAGAATTGCTACTTCTTAGGGAATTCAACCTAAAACAGGCGGAGCAGGAGGAGCAGGCAGCTAATAAGTTTTAACTCCATATGGGAATTTTTTCTGTGATTGACGATGGGTGAAAGTGTGCAAGATTGAGAAACTTAATGATAGACATGTCATAAACCTTCCTAAGGAAGTTTAGTCGTATACCTTTTGGAGAAATACCAAAGGTTTTATTGGTAGCTTGGGAGAGATTTTCTAAAATTAAGCATGCTTTTAGGGACAAGCAATATCAACAAGAAGATATCAGAAATTAATGAGTAAACTCCTTGAATATGTGCGAAATATTAATGAGGAACTATCTGAATTTATTAATAGTCCAAGTTGGAATCGTCCGACCTTCTATAATGATGATGATGAGTATACTATTATATATAGAAAGCATAAAGCAATCACACCAGACTTACCAATCGAGGAGCCCGATAAATCTCTAAGTATGGGGGACGAGCATCTTAACACTATTCGAAACGGAAAAGTCTAGTGTTGAGAACCTAGTCCCAATCCCAAGTGAGTTTAAGTTGATTTCAGTAAGTTATTTGTGATGTGCCGTTTGTGATATTGTCATTTTGATGCTGAAAGGTGGACTTATTAACTCTTTGCCTTAGTCGAGATATTCCGTTACATCTCTAAGATTGTTTTTCTTCCCGAGGAGTTCACGGTGAAACTCGATTTTTATTGTGATCCAATTTTACCTGGAATTGATGAGCAATTTGTGAGAAGAAGGAGAGATGGATATTGATATTTTTCAAATCGAGAAAAAAATTCTTCGTTGAGAATTTATTAAATGCATCTTCTCATTGATTAGATCAAAGCATGAAATCACTCACGTATATTCTTTTGTGCTCACTCTCTCGCTCAGATCATCTTTCTCCCCTATTCCGTTAATGGATAGTGACTTTCTTATAGAGGAGGTTGATACATTTCTTGTTCCAGAAGACTCGATACCTCCGGGTATTGAGAGTGATTTAGACTCGGAGGAGGATATCGTTTTTCTTGACAACTTACTTAACGATGATCCTATTCCCGAGTATGAGCATTTTTTCCTTCGAGATGAGCATGTGTGCTCCATTGATAAACAATTGATGAGCATTATTGAAGATGAAATGTTTTTGACCATGAGGAGGTGAGTTTAATAGTTTCTCAAATGTTGAAGATGACATTCCTTGCATTTGGCCTTCGATTTTCTCCCGTATCTCACCTACCATGTGGATTCTCCTTTACTTCTCTCCACCGGGAGTGAAGACACTATTTTAGACCAAACTTCTCACTTAAGCCGGTGGACATCTCATCGGAGATGGAACTTTCAGTGCCTTTAATGTTTATCCAACTTTATGAAGCCCGATTGAGATTTTCTCTTCCATTTGCTTTCCCCATGGGCAACTTAATGCGGGGATCGAGTCAAGCTATGTGACTCGGTTACCAAAAACAAAGCGCTTCGTGAGAGGCACCCCATGCTTATCCATTTTTCTTTTTTTACTTATTTTTAATTGTGATGTGAGGTGCTTGTACTCTTCGATTTCTTGTTGTTGTGCTGTGATTGTTGTTAGGATGCCAAAATTTTTGAGACTCTCGTGTCGGGTGTTTGGTTCCAGGTCCACTCGAGCTTCTCTAGCCTTTGCTTGCATTGTTTGGGGAAATCCGATATCCTAGATTATTATCGACTACATTTTTCTTTTAGCATAATTGACTAAACGACTTAAAGATTTTTTGTATATACTTTTTTCCAAGCTGGATTTGCATTCGACTTTTTGTGTTATAGTATGGGGTTTTGAGCCTTAGGATAGGATACATTGAGGGACAATGCTTTTAATTTTAGTATGAGAATAGTATATCCTTCGTATGAATTCTACCTACTTTTGCCGTTTTCTCGCGTACCCGTTTTTCTCACAAAAAAATTAAATTTTAAGTCTTAATATCTAGTTATTGTTCATTTTAAAAATAAGAATAAATAAAATATAATAAAAAATAATAAAAAATAAAAAAATAATAAAAAAAATAAAAAAAATAAAAATAAAAAATAATAAAAAATAAAAAATAAAAAAATAGTTGATACGAATGTAGGTTTTCCGTTGGTGAGAACGAAAAGTAAATTTTGACCCGACCGGTTTTATACCTTAGCTTTCATCTTAACTTTAAATAAATTGATTTTGCTAGTCTTTTATACAAGGAGCTATAAAACGCAAGTCTAGCTTGAAAAAGTCAAGACTTTGCAAGTTCTCATAATTGATTTTAAATATGCAAAGTTCGATTTATTAGAGTTGAGATTGTTGCCGGTCTATGTGACTTGTTAAAGTGCCGATCTTAATTCATTAGGCTAAGTATTCACGAGTTTCTTTCATAGAAATTTTAAATCATGGAGAACAAGAGATGATAGAGTAGAGTATAAGTTTTGATGCTAAACATAGAATAGTTAGATTTCTTTAAGGCTCATAAATGTTAATTGTGGCTTTTTGCTCCCATCAGCTTAATAAACGTTATATAATTGTTGAATAAATAAAGTTTCTTTGGTTTTTGCGATTCTTAGTTTAGATTACTTCGTAGATATTCCTTCTGGTGAAAGTAAGGTACATATCAAGGTTTTGTCAGTGTTGTGGGGAAATAGACTCCTGGACCATGGTCGACTCGCATACCGATGTGACAGTTGTTAAAAGACCACGGGACTTGAAATTTGGCTATAATAATAATTATGTAATAAACCGAAGCCGAAATAAGACTTTTGGATCATGGTCGGCTCGCATACCGATGTGACAGTCGTTTAAAGGGTGGAGGTAATAATAATAATAATAAAAACTATGGGCTGATAAAAATTTTACCTTACCTTTGCAGCTCACAATACGATGTGGTAGTCTTCTAAATTAAGGCTAATAATAATTTATAATTCCGAGACTGATAAAAGTTTGCTGATCTTGCCGGCCTCACAACCGATGTTGCTAGCACTTCATAAAGGACGAGGTTTAATAAATGTTGTAATAATAAGAAGAACTAAAGCTAAATTTACGTCTATTGGGTGTTATCTATTTAAGCCTCCATCTCTGGACTCGTTGTTGAGTTGTTTCGGATGTATATAAAAAGGATAACCCTAAATCATGCCGAATGAGAACCTTAATGTGGACCTTATTCTCACCAATGGCTCTTTAGGAAATGAATTCAAGGCTATCATTGGTCTAAACCGGGTTTACTTTATTAATAAGGATTAATTTATTTGTCACCAATAATAATAATAAAATCCTTAGAGAATTATGGAATAAGGGAGGAAAAAGTAAGTACACGATTAGCTTTTTATGAGTTGTGTTAGCATCATAACGTGTATTGTTACATATGTTCTTGGTTTTTTATGCTTGGCTTGAAGGGTAAGTCGGGATACGATGATTTATCCATTTGGATACTTTTTTGCTTTTTGTTCCGTGATCCTAAAAGTAATCAATGAATAATGAAAGCAATACATTATGTCACACATGAATAAGTTGTAAGTTGTAAATTATGAAAATCATAAAAATGAAAAAATCTTTGAAAATGGGAAAACAGGGTGTTTTAAAACTTGTGACTTCTTAACTTTCCCCACAGAAGACTTTGCTACTCTTCAAAGGATTAGTTTGGGGAGGTTTTGAGGTATTTGGTTTTAAAGCATATAATATTGCGTGAGGACACGACAATCACTTAGTTTGGGGAATTTTGATATGTGAGAAATCACATATCCGTTTTATACTAAAAATGACCTTAAAATGATCAAATTGTGCAAATTATGCTTGTATATTGCTTGTTTTGTCATTTGTGATGTGTAGGGACGGATATTGCAAATATCACAAGAAAAGAGCCAAAACCGGGCAAAAACGAACACGAGAACGGATAAAGTACACAAGAGCCGGGAATTATCAAGCTTTGGTCAACAAAAGTCAAATGGTCAACCTTGGTCAACCCACAAAAAGACAAAACCCTCAAAATCCTAAATGAGCCCTTAATGTTAAAACATTTGCACCATAAATCCTTAAATACATAACACCGTTAGTTCTTTTATTATAAAAGACTAACGGTCGTTATCTCCTAAAATCATATAACCTTTTAACCTTAACCGAGCCCAAAACAATATACCATGGCCCAAATCCAAAAGCCCAAGTCAACCCCCCTTAACCCTCAGTCAAACAAAATCATATAAAGAAAAAGGGCGCAGAAATTGAATTTACTGTTCATCATCGTGCCCAACTTTACCTCACAGCAAAATCAAAGGGTAAAAACCAAATTCCTTTTCAATTGACATGGCCAGAAGATACCAAGTACCAAGAAATGACTTAGCAAAAAGAAACATCATCAAAGCATTTGATTGGTCAATACAACTCATGGGAATGACACGTGGGCTACAAACTAACACACTTCTTGATGGAATTTTACACTAAAACATAAAGCAAGAACACAAAGCTCTCTGACACAGGATTGCCAGCTTTGCAATCGTGTGATCACATTCCAAATCTAACAGTCAACATTGTGATCCAATGATTAGAAGATTTAAAGGACAAAGATAAAAGCAAGGGAGCGTGTGTTTAGGAACTAGAACTTTCTCTCCATGGCTATAAATAAGAGCACACTCTCACTCACAAGGGATATCTAGCTGAGGAGTAGGAGTAGGAGTAGCTTAGGGTAGATTTAGCTTTTAGCTTATATAATTTTTTTAGCTTATGACTTTAAATTTCATCTAATTTTCCTTTTCAAAGTAATGTAATCTTTAAGTTTCAATAAAATTCAGTTTCATTTTTATTCTAACTCTTTCTTAATGCAATTTGTTTAATTAAATCATAATCTCGTTTTTAAGTCCTTTTATGCTACTCATTACTTACTATAGCTTATTGTATCAGTTAAGCTTTTAATAAGCTTACTGAGCTTAATTGATTTACTCATTTAACATCCCCTAAATTATTCAGCTGGGTTATTGGATGATAAGCTAGTTTGGCAAGGGTTATTGGACCCCACCAAGCTTGTTTAAACAAGCTGGCAGCTTGTTGATTTAAGATCATTTGAGATACTCCTTCTGTTTAGCTGAGGTGTTGAGGTACAATTTACTCTTTCCCTTGTTTTTTCTTATTATGTCTTTTTATACCTCTGTTTATTACTCTGAATAATTAGTTTAATATGTTTGTGATAGCGTTATTTTCTTTTTCAATTAGCTTATTCTGTTATATTTTGTTGTTTAAATGCTTAATATGCTTCATTGCTTAATCTTAGATCTTAGTTTGTAGTTTTGTTAATTAAATACTGTCATAAATACACAAAATTTTGCATAGTTAAAAAGCTTATTGTTCTAGCTTATTAGTTTGTTTAAATCTGTTTATTAGGTCTTATTAAAGTTTATTGATATCTGGTATTTGAACTTTGATCATTGATTCTCATTTTTATAAGTGAAATGAATTTGAGGGAAATAAGGGAGTGTTCGGTCAAGCCTTTAGTACTAACTGGAGTTAGTATGCTTGAATCCTTTCTGGTTCCTTTAATTTCATTTTAAATCTCATATTCCGGTTTATAAGAGTAGTATTTAAGAGCTTAGTTAGGTTTAATAAAGTTTTTAAGGTTTTGTATGATGTTAAGTTTGAATCTGGTAGAATAAGCTTAGTTATAGATGCATTTTCAGTTCAAGTCTTTTCTAGTCATTGTTATTGCTCTAGATGTTCTGTTTTAGTTGTTAAAAGTGTTGAAGTAATATATCTTTGCCCAACTCTTGTAAGGATTTTAAGTTTTGGTGCTTATTGTTGTCAATTGCATCAGCAACAAAATTAGACAAATTGCCATTTTTAAGCTTAATTTTCAAAGGGTAAAAGTAGTTTTTAGGTTTTGATTTTTATAGTACAAATAGATTTTAGGTCATTCTAGATAGATTAGGGCTTATTTTAGTTTAAAAAGCTTATTTAAATCTGTTTTAGATATGCAATTTTGTTTTTGTCTTATTATTAGTAACCAAAAGTATAGTAAAATGAATTTTCAGCTTTTTCATTAAGCTTTTTCCTTATGCATTTGATTTTCAAAATAGTTTTCAAAAGCTGTTTTAAGTAGCTTTTAGGTCAATGATTTTATTGATATAAGCCAAAAGTCCATAAGAATCCTTTAGCTTATTGAAAACTAAGCTCAAAGTTTCTTTAAGGGACTGTTTGGTTAACAGTTTTTGTTAAAGTGCTTAATTGAGAATTTTTAGCTTATAGCTTGTAGATTTTCAGCTCTTATACTGTAATTCTAGTCTTTTTATGTTATTTCTAGTTGGTTCCTTCGCTTATTAAGGTTAGGCTTAGCTTATTTTGTTATTTCATAAAAAACCAAAAACATTGTTAAAATAGAACAGTTTGTTTTTCTATTAGCTTTTTCAGTGTTTAATTGAATTCAAAATGATTGTTGCTGAAATTTTTAAGTAGTCTTATGTTTTATCTTTTTACGTTGTAATAAGTCTTAAAGCCATCAAGGATCATCTACATGCTTAAAAATAAGCTTGGAAAAGTGGTCACTTGTGCTGTTTGTTTTGCCTAAGCAGTACAAACTCTGCTTATTAGCTTTTTGCTTTTGATTCAGTCGATTTGTTTTGCTTAAATTCATTTCCTAGTTGCTTATTAAGAGTAATTAATATCTTTGTCATAAACTAGCTTTTTTACTTTCCAAGAGCTTAGTTAGACTTTTAATAGCCAACAACAGTTAGCAAATTTTCATTTTCTAACTTTTAGTGTAAACTTTCATCTAAATAAGATGTTTACCAAGCCTTATTCTTAGTTTTTAAACAAAATGGTTTTTACTTAATAAAATTTATGTTTAGTGGTAATAAAGTTTTTCCAAAACTTTAATTTGCAAAATAAAAAAAAAGGGAAGAGGGGAAATCCAGGGTGAGCAAGGCTCGAACCCTGGACCTCAACCCTCCTCAACCTTACAAAGCCTCAACACAACACACACTTACCATCCGCCCTTGGGTCTTTTTCAGTTTTAGAATTGCACAATTTATTCCTTATAGTCTTTTAAGTGTTAATGCTTATTTGTGGTTTTCCGCTTATTTTGAGCTTATTCATTAAGCTAGTTTTTAAGTTAGTATTTTTCCTAAATTATGCTTAGTTCAATTTACTTTCTTTATTTTTTTTAGAATTCTTAGGATTAGTTTACTATTTTTAATGATTTAATTAGATTAAATTTGTTTTCTAAATTCATAATTAGTAAAATATATTAAAAAAATAATTTTTTTTGTAAAAATTTTATTTATCATATTTTAGGCTTAGGTTTGAAATTTACTTTCGTAGGGCTAAAATTTTAAAATTTTACTTTTTAAAGAACGGGATTTTATTCCCGTTCTTGTTTTCCTCATTTTTAGCTTAAATTACCATCGGTTTAGAATTTCCTTAGAATTTTCTTTTAATTAGTCATTTATAATTTAAAAAGTTTAGAAAATCATTTTAGGTTTAACTTTAGTTAATTTAGGATTTAAATGTCGCGTTTTTAATTCCCGTTTACGTTTTTATGCTTACGTGTTTAATTGTCATTTCTTGTTTACTTATTTTCGTGCATTTATTTACTTGTCATTTACATTTAGTAGGATTTAGGAACCCATCAGAATCTTTAAAACCATTCAAAACGCGCGATCCGGAATTAACTCGATTTTCAATTATCATTTAGGTCGGGGGAAAAACGCCGGGAGGTTTTTGAGAACAACTTTGGTTAAAAGTTTGTTTCTCGAACCCAACGGAAAATACTTACTATATTGATTATTTGATCTCAGTCGCGTGTATTTTTTTATATATATTTATATTTTTATATATATATATACTATTATACTTATATATATATATATATATATTTACGTATAGCGTATTCGGAGCGTATCAAGTACATTGGAAAAAGAAGAATCACTAGACATGTTGGTAGAGAATATATGTTTTTGGTAGAGAAAGTGTGTGAAAATTGGTTAAAATGAAGTATTATTTATAGTCTAATAAAACTTAATTTAAAAAAATGTTTGATAATATAAACTGTTTTTCAACGAACATTTCTCATGTCCTTCTAAACTGGCTAGTCCTGTTAAGTGATTACACTCTGTTCTCGAGTTTATTTTTGGAGTGAAAGAGAAATGTTTAAGATGGTAATAAAAAAATTTGTGTTCCTGAGATTTTTTATAAGAAGAGAGGATAGGTGAGTAAAAGATAGTAAATTACACCAAATTTACTCTCCTAATTTTCTTTCCAAATTGGGATGAAATAAAGTAAAATTGTTTTTAAAGCTATTTTTTACTTACATCCTCCTTTTTTCTTTAACCGAGAACACAAGAAAAAAATGGATTTCTTATTCCTCTCTAATTACATCTCATTTTTTTCCCTCTCAATTTTTTTCAAGTATTACAAAGTGGCGTAGGGGGTGGGGGTCGGTATCATGGCACGCAACTGGCGGTGCCTGTTTTGGTGCCAATCAAACTGCCGGGGTGCTTGAGCCATGTTACCGACCCCTCTTAGTATTGAGCAATTAAACGTTGAGAATATAATGCTTGTTTTGCTTATAGCTTTAAGCATTATTATTTTCGGATAAAAAAAAAATGTTATGAGACCGAAAAAATAAATCCGCACAAAATACAATAAGAAAGAAAAAATGCGCCGCAGTAACGCGCGATTATCATTTAATATGAGAAAAAAAACTATTAAAAATGAGACCGAAAAAATAAACCCAAACAAAAAAAAAGCCCCGCAACAACGCGCGAAAAATTAACGTCCGCAGCAACGCGCGGGTAATTTCTGCTCGTTACTAACTACTACTCCTACTCTCGTCAAACATATCTTATCTCTTCCTTAAATTTTACTGTTTCTATATATGGCAAAGATAATGTCATAAAGTTCCTAATTATGCATGCTATTACGTCTCGTAAGATGCTTGTGTGTAGAAGCACCTCCGGGGAATCTCATTTGCACGTCTCATAAGAATTGGTGACCAGGAATAACTAGGATAAAAACTTGATAGATGTTGCTTTTTGGTATTGTGCATGTATAACCTCCTATCATATATTGGCATTCTAAATTCTAATGGGTGTAATAGTGGATAATATCCCCCGTATTCTTTTGTAAATCGTGTGTCCCAGATGGTGCGCCATTCCCAATATAGGTAAACAATATAGGTTTTTTTTATCCATACCAAACGGTTCACAAATGATCAATACTTACAAATAGCAATCTTGTATATATGATGCGACACGAATGGCGTAAAAGGTTTTGGCACTCACACATATATAATCACAATCTTGAATAAAGGTTGCTATAAATAAAGTCTCAAAACATAGACACCACGAATCGAAATCTTAACTAAAAGAAAATAGAAATTTTATATGTTTACTTTATCACGTTTTTGAGTTTCTTGTGCCATGGTGGATGATGGCTGAATGGTGCTTGGTTTATCAAGATGGTGGAAATGTAGTTGCGGGGATATGGTCTTTGGTGAATATAGGTGAATTAGATTAGATGAGTTGTCTGCTCTTTTGCTCTGTTTCTGAAGTGTCAGAGATATGTCTTAAGCCTGCCCGAGGAAAGCTAGTTATCGGATAGGTTTAAGGAAAATGTATTAGGTAGTATGTCCACTGTTGTATCAAAAGTTACAGGTTTGTCTGAACTTTTATATCTTAATGATGTAATTACGTTGGTAATTAATAAAAGGGTTAATGGCATATAATAGCAACGTACTTTTCAATTTGAGCCGTTATCAGATACGAACTTTAAAAAGTATCACAATACCCATCCAACTTTTAAAATTTGTGCTATTATCATACTTTTGATGACGTGTCATGTTATAAATGGTGCCACGTGTCAGACTTTCAGGTATGCCACGTCATTGCCACGTCATCAAAAGTATGATAATAGCACAAAATTTGAAAGTTGGATGGGTATTGTGATACTTTTTAAAGTTCGTATCTGATAACGGCTCAAATTAAAAAGTACGTTGCTATTACATGCCGTTGGTAATTAATAAAAGCATTCACCTTTTCACCAAAAAAGAAATCTTAACTAAAGAATGCTACCAAAACTATATAAAAAGGGTTGACATCCTGTAGATTAATTGGCCAAAGGTCGAAAATGATGGTTAAAAGAAAGGGTTAACACCCACAAATCACAGTTAACATATATTTAATTTGAGAATTATGGATTATGATGCGGCTTTCTTATTCTTAATACCATCTTGTAACAAAAGCTTTTACTGTAATAAAGAGATGCTTATAGGCGGTAAAATTTGACATGGTCAACTTTGATATAATAGTTAAAGTATTTAACGATATGACAAAGGCCTGCAATTTTGAAAACTTCTCAACAAAAGCATCCACTAAGGCTGATATAATCATCCACTGCCAGAAACATGTTTCATCATCTGTACTTGTGTTGTATAATTCACAATGAAATACGTAATATGTATGCTTAACCTACATCTTGTTACATCAACAATGAATTATATCGATTACTAGACATAGCATTGTAATTAAGACACAAATATGCATCTATATATGTTTGTTGTACATCCGCTTTCATGCATTTTCTAAATATTGTAAAGACACGAGAAGAAATGATGTAATGTAAATTCTTAACGTTTAGGTAACTACAAAATAAGATCATTAATATTGGCAAAATAGTTTTTAACAGGTATGTATCTATCACGATATGACCAAAGTTTAAGTATATACTATTTAATCACTTTATCTGGAAATTAGTTCAATATTCGAGAGGCAGAAGTTGGAAATGTCAATAGTGCTGACCAATTCAATTCTGTGCATAAATGAACAATATGTTAGTGACTCCCAAGTCCCAAATGTCCTACTCCATGTCCTGATATAATATATGCAATTTGATGGATAGAGGCCTATAAAAGAGGGTCTCCTTTTGTATAATCAATACATTCAATCTATCATTGTATTACTGCACTTTTGTTAGTGAACAAAGGCGACTCGGCTTGATGAAAATGGCCACATTTTGGTCACGCTTATTTTTTGCTTTTGCAATATGTGCATTAGCTTCTGATGTTATGGCTACTCGTGATGATCATTATGTTTATGCGTCACCGCCTCCACCAAGTTATATTTATAGGTCGCCGCCACCACCAGTCATAACTCCACCTCCTCTATATTATTACAAATCGCCTCCACCACCACCAGTACCGTCACCGCCTCCTCCATACATTTATAAGTCTCCACCTCCTCCGTCTCCTTCACCACCACCACCACCATACATGTATAAGTCTCCACCTCCTCCATCTCCTTCACCACCTCCTCCTTACATCTATAAGTCCCCACCACCTCCATCTCCTTCACCACCACCTCCTTACATCTACAAGTCACCTCCACCACCATCTCCATCACCTCCACCTCCATACATCTATAAGTCTCCACCACCACCATCGCCTTCACCACCTCCTCCTTACATCTACAAGTCACCTCCACCACCATCTCCATCACCTCCACCTCCATACATCTATAAGTCTCCACCACCACCGTCGCCTTCACCACCTCCTCCTTACATCTACAAGTCACCTCCACCACCATCTCCTCACCTCACACTCCCATTACATTATATGTCTCCACCACCACACATCGCCTTCACCTCTAATCTCTACATAGACAAGTCACCTCCCCACCACAATCCTTCACCTCACCTCCATACTCTATAAGTCTCCACCACCACCGTCGCCTTCACCACCTCCTCCTTACATCTACAAGTCACCTCCACCACCATCTCCTTCACCTCCACCTCCATACATCTATAAGTCTCCACCACCACCATCGCCTTCACCACCTCCTCCTTACATCTACAAGTCACCTCCACCACCATCTCCTTCACCTCCACCTCCATACATCTATAAGTCTCCACCACCACCATCACCTTCACCACCTCCTCCTTACATCTACAAGTCACCTCCACCACCATCTCCTTCACCACCTCCTCCATATGTGTACAAATCTCCACCACCGCCGTCTCCATCACCTCCTCCCCCACACATCTATAAGTCACCACCACCAACATCTCCTTCACATCCTCCTCCTTATATATATAAGTCTCCACCACCACCTTCCACGTCACCTCCACCTCCCTATATCTATAATTCACCATTTGCTCCACCACCATATTACTACAAATCACCACCTCCTCCGTCACTCTCACCTCCTTCACCATACTACTACAAGTCATCACCTCCTCCCTCTCACTCTCCACCCCCATACTACTATAAATCTCCACCTCCACCTACACCATCTAAGAGATATACAAAAAAATAATATCATTTAACCGATAAACTATTGCATGAATTACTTTTGACATTGGTTATACTATACATGAATTTGTTTAAACGTTCGGATCTTTATTAATTTCTCATCAATGAATATGTTGCGGTGTGATTGGCTGTTAATGATTGATGTATATCACATACTTATTTATTGTAATCATTATTTATTTTCATGTGCAATATAACTCGCATAAAATGTTCAAATTTTATGTATTGTTTGCGTTTCTCCTCTTTTTAAAAGCCAAAACACTTAACAATTTCTCAAATCATATACTGTATTAATCATAGAATTTGTGCGTTAAAGTCAATGATACTTCACACTAGTCACTAAAAAAAGAAGCAAATATAGATTAAGAACTTTTGCATTATATAATCATTTAATTATCCTCACATTTCCATGCATGTGTCTATGAAACGCATAAAAATAAGAAAACACCCATAAATAGATTTTTATGGCGCTTATCATATTTTGGGTTTCTAGATGTATAATCCAAACTTATAGTAAATGCCTTAATCATCCCAAGTAACTCTTCTTTCAGAGAAGAAATCCTAATCATGCAAAGAAAACATCAACATCATATCATCATCGTCGTCGTCGTCGTCGTCGTCGTCGTCATCGTCATCATCATCGTCGTCATCATCATCATCATCATCATCAACCACATATACTAATTCCAAATGTTCTTCCTGACAAGAGTAAAAGTATAATGGAGAGTATAATGGTATATTAAAATTCAAAGAAAACAATAACGGAGCCTTTTTCATTTTCGTTCGTTTAACTTTACCCGGTCAAAAGAAAGAACACAAATGCTTAACCGGACAAATTTTCTTATTCACGCTCGCTCATTAAGAAATGAGGTTCTTCCTGTTTGTTCGTTTGTGTTAATTCATTCAGAGATTAGACGAACGAACATAAATTAACATGTAAAGTTGGACAAAAAATTACAAAATATTGTGTTTTATGTTTTTTCATTTGATTAAGTATACCGATTTTTAATGTATATAATTAAAAATATACAACACACGACCATAAACAAATAAACGAAAACAAATAAACATGAATGAACCATAATTGGACGTTCACCATCCATCACAACTAATAACTCTTCCAAATTGCACACGTAAATCAGAAAAGAAAATAAACCTAAATCCCTATATTATTTAGCTCATAAGCGCGAAATAGATGTTGAAACATTTTTATCAGCTAAAGTATACACCTTAAGGTGAGAAATATGATGGTTGTTAAAATGATAGATTTTGAAACAACGACCTTGTGGCCCAACGTACTCAAATTGTTCTTTGACGCAACTGCGAAGATTTGGGTGTGAAACAAATGAAAGAAGATAGTGACAAAGGTAACAAAGATGTTCGAGATGAGATTGAAGACATCAGGTTTTACGGATTGAAGACATCAAGGTTGTAAAGAATGAAGATATAAAGATTAAAGAAAGATTGAACAAAGGAGAAGCAAGGAACTATCTGTTTTGTCATTAGGGGGGAATATGTTGGAAATATAATGACAAAACAATAGTTAAAATAGTTAAAGTTAGAAGTCAAGTGTTATAAGTTGTAATTAGAATAGTTTATGTATGTATTATGTAATTTAGATTAGAAGTCTGTGTTTTTAGTGGTTTGGGCCAGCAGACCCAACAAACCCAATAGATAGGAAAATACGATGGCAGTTATAGGAAGAAAAGATGTGTCGTATACTTTTGATAGAGGGACATGTTTGTTGGTTTATCAGAACCATCACAACCCTATGAAAAGTGTCGATTCAGCAAGTATATATATGGTAGGATTCTGTAAACAAAGTGTGCAACCCATTCGATTTTATATATTAGAGTATAAGGGTTCAACCCATGTTCTTGTTTCCTGTTATTCTTGAATGATGTTGTCATGATACTTTGTTTGATTATTTCGATCCTGGAAACCCCCCCATCAGACCTGTGCAACACTTAAGACATGTGAGATTGATTCATGGTACATTTCCTTTAAAAAAAAGAATCCTAGATTTAAAAAAACATAATTCTCCTAGCAATATCAGTAAAAGAACAACAATAGCATGTAAAAAAGGTAATCTTGAGTTTAAGGCCAGTAGCGAAATCAGTATGGTGCCAAGAATAAGCTTAGCAGTTAGATTAGAAACGTTATTGTAAACGTAGTTAAGCTCATTTTCCATCTATGATCTGTAATCCTTGATCATCGAAGACGCGTCAAGGTCAGACATCTACTCCTCAAATACGTATATACAATACAAATCATTATAAACACTAACGATGTTATCGTAAGCGTCCATCAGGATGCGTTGTTCCTCGTTGGTGGCATCTTTCTTATGTCTAGATTTATCCATGAACCAAAGCATTTCTTCATAACCATGTTTAACTTATATAAGTTTATCCCTTTTCTCCAATTAGCCTTTAAGTTTCTTTTCATCACGTTCTGTTGTTTCCGCTCGAGTTTAGTAAGTGGTGGTGCTTTTCCATTTTTTTTCTTTCGCGTATACCGCCTTTCCCCATATTTTGTTTAAGAACAAAGAGACCTTACTAAAAAACTATAATTTTTTTTCCTTTTTGGGATTAATCTATACATATGCCAGAGAGCTGTTAAAAAAACCGAATCATTATCTGAGGACTTAGATTCTTTTTTTAACGACAATATTTTATTGAATCTCTAGCAAGAAGCTACAGAAGATTAAACAAGATGACACGCAATGATTGGAGTACATAATCCAATTGGGCCACGAGAGATGTAAATTCCTACTACTATGAACAATCCAAGTGTGCGACATTGTTACGTTGTTTTCAACAAAAGTATCTTTTCTTGGAGGTCTCATAACAAAGCAAATTAAATGCAATTTCTATATCGCCATATTACGTACCGAGAAAGTTGTTTGAACTACTAAATCAAAAAATGTCTTGAGCATAGTTGAGAGTGGGAATTGATTCCGCAATCGATAAAGAGTCGATGTTTGGTTTGCATCATTGCACATCAGGCATCTAGTAGAATCAAGCTCGATACCGCGTTGATCTAGATTGCATCATGTAGGAATCGATCTGATCATTGCTAAGACGCCAAGTCAGAACATTAATTTTGAGACAGAACAACTATATATACAATGATTTAATCTTTCAATGTTATTTGAATTTAATAGAATGATCAAAATCACTGGTAACCGTTTCTTTTGGGTACAGCATGTCGGCTAGTATGATTCGGTCTTGATAAAATGAAATACTCACACAACGAAGGATAGTTAATATTCGCAACTGACTAATTAAACTGAAACTAACTGACTCATGGACACCTTTATAAAACATAACTGATATTGTCGATAGTATTGGTTTTTATTCAAAAATCTAGTGGCTCTCCATACACAATTTGCATGAGAAACTCCATTTGAAATGGGTAGTTCATGCAATATGATCATGTTGCTAATATAGGCAATTATCGCGGAACTTGCTGTCTACTCCACATGTATATAGACAACAACAAACAACAGTACACAATACAAAATGACAGTATCTTGATCATAGATGCCTGCTATTTTGAGTAAATTGCGTATATACAAAACTTTGTGTACTGGAATCAGTTTTTACCTTTATAGGAACACTACAACAATCGGGGTTTTCCCCAGCAACATTTCAGGGCTTTCCCCAGCGACATGTCGCTGGGGAAACCTATCCCCATCGAAATGTCGCTGGGGAATGGTCGCTGGGGAATCCTCGTCAGGGATACAATCCCCAGCGAAGATGTAGGTCTCACTCGTTTTTCAGTCAAGCAATTAGTGCCACGGTGGCAAACTTTTCCCCAGCGACATGTCGCTGGGGAAAGATTTTTTTAAAATTTTAGAATCACTTTTCCCCAGCGACAAGTCGCTGGGGAAATTTTTTTTTAATTTTAGAATCAATTTTCCCCAGCGACAAGTCGCTGGGGAATATTTAAAAAAAAATTTAAGACCAAGTTTCCCCAGCGACTTGTCGCGGGGGATAGTTTTTAAAAAAATTAAAAAAAACTTTCCCCAGCGACAAGTCGCTAGGGATATGGTTTAAAAAAATTTAGGAACAAGTTTCCCCAGCGACTTGTCGCTGGGGATAGTCTTTAAAAAAAATTTAGAAACAAGTTTCCCCAGCGACTTGTCGCTGGGGAAAAGTCTGCAATTTTTTTTAATACAGCCTGCACAGCAGGCGTTTTCCAGATTTTTTCCGGAAAAAATCTACCAAATAACAAACCTGTACCAAAACCTGTATAGACTCACCACAACTTGTACCAAAACACAAATACAAAGTAAACGGATCAACGCAATACAAATACATCACAACTTGTACCAAAACCAAAAGATAATAAAGCTAAATCGTCCAAAATCCGAATAAGTCTACAAAACGGGGCTTCCTAGTCATAAACGAGGCTTACAAGTCAATATTCAACATGATAGGATAGGGAAACAAGTGTTTAAATGTCGCCAAGATGAACATAAAGTAATAATGTAGCATACTAACTAATATATAACATAACTAATCATCACCATCGCCATCCTCATCATCGCCACTCTCCTCGTCATCACCACACCCGCCACTCCCGCTAGCACCACCCGACTCAAACTCCTTAAACATATCTGAGTACTTGGAGTCACTTCTGAAAAGACTCATCATAAAGTCTACCTTTTTATGTATGCTCTTGAGCGACTTGTCGGGGGCGGGCATACTTGGCCTGGATGTGGCCCGTGATGGCAATACCCGACCCACACCGGAATGTGCCCACGAAGCTTACCCCCTCTTGCCAACGCATTGATCTCATCCTCCGTGTACTCACCCGTAGCCTCCAGCCTCTTCATCTCCTCCTATGTAGTGACAAAAACACAAGATAGTAAATATATTAGTCGGGTTGCTACATTATTTCTCGATAATTCATTAAAGTGTGTTTTGAAACAAAACTTACATATATGCGGCGGTCCTCATCCTTAGGGAATACCCCGTCAACAGTGTGTGTTCGCCAGAAGGTGTCAATGAGGGAAGGGTAATCCTGAGTGTCTGAGGCCTGCCTCTGTACATACACACGCATATAAGATGAAACTAATTAAAAACGACAAATCACAACACACCAAAGCGTATAATCAGATATATATGTATATATGTATGTAAAATAATTATAAAGTTTATTACCATCTCATCTCGAAGGCGAGCCAGCGACCGGGATCCCTGTCGAGATATGACCACGCTCTTTTGCCGGTTTTGCCGATTTTGAGCGGCTCGAGCAAGGTTCTTGGGATCATTCCAAAACCGAATGTACTTATCCCACTCATCCGCTGTAATCTCCTCGGGACGTGTCTGCCTGATCGCCTCCACATCGTAAGTCCCGGTCTAGGGGTCTACCCTCTAATGCTTGGCCTTGAAAGAAGCCTTGTTGGTGTTGTAGGCTTTTTGCAAGTGCATGTTGATGCCTTCGTAGATGTCTGACCAGCGGGGGGATTCCATGTGCGGCCTGAGGTCAAACAGGGTCTGCAATCATATACAACAAAACGAAAACAGTGTTAGAGATATAATTTATATATTTATTTAAATTTGTTTATTTATTTATATGATATAAATAAATAAACGAATTTAGATAAATATACACAATTAAATAAATGAACATGATAATGAAATAAACATAAAAGGATAACTGACCCCAATATTTGAAATGAGCGCCGCCTTTCGCTCCTTCGGGACCTTCTCCCAAGAAGGGTAGTACAAAGGCACAGTCCTAATGACCTCCCCGATGTAGTTAGACCAGTGAGCCGCATGGGGACCGAGAGGGTTTAGGGTTTGTTTGTCACCCACATCAAATTGGATCGAGACGGGGCCTTTAGCTTCCGCGACTTCCTTTAGCGAAAGGTTCCGGGTCTTGTCGCGGGTATTCATCCTGCCCGCTCCCCTGCCGCCCAAATTGGGCTTTCGTGTGCCTTTGCCTGCAAAATCAAGTGAGTGATAAAGTCATAAAAATTCAAGGCAAGCAAGTTCAATATATGTATCAAATTTATGCTTGTATTACAATAATCCAGAAATTCTTACCCCTGTTAATGAAGCAACCCCCGCAACCGGTCGGTACATGGTGTGGAGGGGGACGATCCTCACCGCCACCGTCACCGCCGTGGGACCGTGCAACATCTGCTGACGACATCTGTACAAGTACAATTAGCATAACATATAGAAATTCATGAACAAAATAATATAAGCATGCACACAAAATATGACGTTGACGGATCTATGAAGAAGATAGGATTAGATAGAGAACACAAAATATGATATTGTTATTTTTACAGTTAAGTACACAAAATAAGTCTAAAATATGATATTGTTATTTTTACAGTTAAGTACACAAAATATGATATTGTTATTGTTATTTTCTATAGGATGATTAAATTCAGACGGGGATTTTCCGAAATTAATCACTAAAATCCTAAAACATTCCTAAAGCACATTTATATCAAATCACATAACTTGAATTCCCAAATCATATAACCGAAGTTAAAGCATTAATACAGTTCACAATCGACATAACTAAAAAGTAAAAAGAAAGATAAAAAATAAATAAAGAACATAACATTCAAAAGTACTTGTAATCGTTTGTTAAAAAATTAACTATAAAAGCATATAATTATTCTGAATTGGTACCTAACAACGATTAACCACGAGATAACTGAATCTTAGAATTTGATGAATTTTTGCAACAGAAAATATCAAATGTAATGTCAATTGGGATTTTCCGAAATATGCAAATAACATATATTATGCAAATAACATATATTAATACTAAAGCACATTTATATCAAATACAAAACCACCATAAAAGTTATTTTAATAACTATACACATTCCCCGACGACATGTCGCCGGGGATACCAAAAGGAAAAAAAAGAAAATATGTACCTTCGGCTGTGTGTCGGCTGCTACGGCTGTGTGTCGGCTGCTACGGATGATACGGCGGCTGCTACGGCGGCTACTACGGCGGCTGCTACGGCTGCAAAAAAAAAATTAAAGACCATCAATCACAGCTTATTAACATAAATATACCTCTTTAACATAATTAGAAACATAATCTAAATTCAAACCGCAACTTATTAACATAATTAAAAAAAACTAAAATCAAACCCTTTAACACGTGTATCACTTGGTCTCGGCTGCAACTTTTTAGAGGGTTAGAAAAAGAACAAAAAGAATTATCAATTAGAGGGTTAAGGAAATAATTATAGTTTAGAGGAGGAGGAGGTGCTCGTGTGCTCGTGTAACAGCCACCGGTGGTGGCGGTGATGGAGGTGGTGATGGTGATGGAGGTGGTGGTGTTCGAATTGTTTGTGACGGTGGATTTTGTGGAGGTGCGGCGCTTCAAAAATCGCCAAGGAGATGATGTTTTTGTTTTTCGTTTTTGGTACTGTAAAAGATGCAACCCAGATCCACTTTATCAATAATTTTATTCCCGGCGACAATCCCCAGCGACATGTCGCCGGGGAAACTTACATTTTTGTCGTTTAGCGTAAATTGGCGGGTTAATGAAAATTTTGGTGGGTCAGTATCCCCGGCGACATGTCGCTGGGGAATAGTTAAAATAAATAAATTACTTTTTTTAGTATATTTATTTAACTTTTTAACTAAATTACTTATCCCCGGCGACAAGTCGCCGGGGAATCCACAAAAATAAAAAATATAACTTGTTTTTTATTGTTATTTATATAACTTTTTTATAAAATATATAATAACTTTTTTACAAAATATATAACTTTTTATAAAAAATATAAATTGGTTCGTTTCGGCCGGGTCGGTCCGGTTCCTCGGTTCGTATATAATTATTATTTAAAATAAAATGTTATTTTAGTAATAAAATAATATAATAACTTTTCATAAAGATATATAACTTTTTAGAAAAAATATAAATTGGTTATCGTTTCGGCCGGTCGTCCGTTCCCGGTCGTAATAATTATTATTTAAAATGATTTTCCATAAAATATATAAAACTTTTTTATAAAATATAATAACTTTTTATAAAAAATAATAAATGTTCATTTCGGCCGGTCGTCCGGTTCCTCGTTCGTATATAATTATTATTAAAATTAATTTTTATAATTAATTTATTCCCGCGACCAGTCTGCCGGGGAATCAACAAAAAAACAAAATTAACTTGTTTTTTATTGTTGTACTAAAAAACTTTTTCTATAAAATATATAATATCTTTTTTTATAAAAATATAATAAATAACATTTTTATAAATATATAACCTATTTTATAAAAAATATAAATTGGTTCGTTTCGGCCGGTCGTTCCGGTTCCTGTTCGTAATAATTTTATTAAAATGATTTTTTATAAAATATATAATAACTTTTTTATAAAATATATAACTTTTTATAAAAAATATAAATTGGTTCGTTTCGGCCGGGTCGATATGGTATGGTTATACATTAGACGTTCAACGGAGGAGTCGATATGTTATGGTTATACATTAGACGTTCAACGGACGAGTCGATATGTTATGGTTATACATTAGACGTTCAACGGACGAGTCGATATGGTATGGTTGTACACTAGAGGTTCAACGGATGAGTCGATATGTTATGGTTGTACATTAGACGTTCAACGGACGAGTCGATATGTAGATGTTCAACGGACGAGTCGATATGGTATGGTTGTACACTAGATGTTCAACGGACGAGTCGATATGGTATGGTTGTACATTAGAGATCAACGACGACTCGATATGGTATGGTTATACATTAGACGTTCAACGGAGGAACCCATATGATATGGGTTTTATACATTAGATGTTCAACGGACGAGTCGATATGTTACTGGTTGTTACATTAGACGATCAAACGATTGAGTCCGATGTATGTGTTGTATGGTTATACATTAGACATTCAACGGACGAGTCGATATGTTATGGTTATACATTAGACGTTCAACGGACGAGTCGATATGTTATGGTTGTACATTAGACGTTCAACGGACGAGTCGATATGTTATGGTTATACATTAGATGTTCAACGGACGAGTCGATATGTTATGGTTGTACATTAGACGTTCAACGGACGAGTCGATATGGTATGGTTATACATTAGACGTTCAACGGACGAGTCGATATGTTATGGTTATACATTAGACGTTCAACAGACGAGTCGATATGTTATGGTTATACATTAGACGTTCAACGGACGAGTCGATATGTTATGGTTGTACATTAGACGTTCAACGGACGAGTCGATATGTTATGGTTATACATTAAACGTTCAACGGACGAGTCGATATGTTATGGTTATACATTAGACGTTCAACGGACGAGTCGATATGGTATGGTTGTACACTAGAGGTTCAACGGATGAGTCGATATGTTATGGTTGTACATTAGACGTTCAACGGACGAGTCGATATGTTATGGTTGTACATTAGACGTTCAACGGACGAGTCGATATGTTATGGTTGTACATTAGACGTTCAACGGAGGAGTCGATATGTTATGGTTATACATTAGACGTTCAACGGACGAGTCGATATGTTATGGTTGTACATTAGACGTTCAACGGATGAGTCGATATGTTATGGTTATACATTAGACGTTCAACGGACGAGTCGATATGGTATGGTTGTACACTAGAGGTTCAACGGATGAGTCGATATGTTATGGTTGTACATTAGACGTTCAACGGATGAGTCGATATGGTATGGTTATACATTAGATGTTCAACGGACGAGTCGATATGGTATGGTTGTACACTAGATGTTCAACGGACGAGTCGATATGGTATGGTTGTACATTAGAGGTTCAACGGACGAGTCGATATGGTATGGTTGTACATTAGACGTTCAACGGACGAGTCGATATGTTATGGTTATACATTAGACGTTCAACGGACGAGTCGATATGGTATGGTTGTACACTAGAGGTTCAACGGATGAGTCGATATGTTATGGTTATACATTCAACACCTACAAACTATTCTCTATGGTTGTACATTCAACACATCCAAGCAATACTTCAGGACCTTCAACGCCTCCAATCTATTCTTGTGGAACTTCAACACCTACAAACTATTCTCTAGTATCTTCAAGAAATAGAGAGTGCTCAAACTGTAATCACTTGCGTGGAAAGATAAGTGTACTCAAGGCAACAATGGAAATTCATATGCATCCGGAACAACATATAGTTAATTCGGCTGCACTATTTTACGAAGTTCTCAATGAAATGGAAAAACTGGATTTGGAGTAGTTTGTCATGTGCAATGTAATTCGTATGTTTTTTTATTGTATGTGAAGACTTTGTTTAAACTTTTATGATATGAATGTGTTTATGTATAACGATATCACCTTAAAAACGTATATATATTTTTTGTTAAAATATACAGAATATCGGACCGAAACAAATCTAAAAAGCGTAGTTTAATTAAAAGTCAACAAAGTCAAACGTTTTCCCAGGCGAAATTATTTTATAAAAAATAATTTTAAATAATATATTTTTTAAATATTAATTATTAAAAACTCTAGTTTTTAATAAATATAGTTTTGATATATTAATAAAACTTTTAGTAAAAAATATAGTTTTGATATATTTGTGATAAATATATCAAATTTATAATTTTTTAATAACCCTTTCCCCAGCGACATGTCGCCGGGGAAAAGTAAGCGGGAAAATTTCCCGCCACGTTTTACGTAGAAATATTTGGTTAAATTTTAACGACCTTATCCCCGGCGACATGTCGTCGGGGAAAAGTTCAGAATACTTTGACCAAATTTTCTACGAGAATTGGTGCCACGTAGGATCGATTTTGTCGTTTAGTGCATATTCCCCAGCGACATATGTCGCCGGGGAAAAGTCCGTCACCTGTTCTCCTATTTCTTGTAGTGTACACAAAACCAACTCGTCTAGAAGCCTAAACGAGTTATGTAGAGCCATGCCATCCATTACCCTCCACCACGTCCAAAAGCCATCCATGCATGGCTTACTTCCAGATTCATGAGCAGACCATTCCTTGATGATTTGGAATCATCCATGTATACATTATGACCAAAAGGGATCCATTCAAGAACCACCATAGGCATGATAAGAATTCAACCCAACGTGGCACGGATCTGATAAAACACATTCATGCTATTAGAATAGCAACTTCCAAATGGCCAGTAATCATATACCTTAAAAATACACAGCCAATATTAATCCCATAATTGGTTTCCCTAGTAAGAATCGAACCCAGGTTCAGCCCCAAGATTACACCAACCATCAACAATGAAATATATTACAGTAGCTTTATTTTCAAGTATGGTTGTTATATGAGCTTATTTATGGTAGCGATTGTTGGTCTAGGTCTAATGGTTGAGTTGTGTGGGAGATGTTTCTTCGAGTCTGAAAGTGTGGCCAAGACAACAACCTATGTAATTTTTCATTTACTTAATATTGTTTGCTTATTACAAAAGTTTTTATTTTCAAAACAAGAATATAGGGTTACCTAAATCTTTTACTTAGGTTCTAATTCACGTAAAGTTTCAAACTTAAAAAATTTAGTACTACAAGAATTACGGTTTTTCAAACTTCTGAAATTCATTTATGATTGATAGAAACCATTTACTCTAAAATTCACACCTAGGTCTTGGCCGATCTAGCCGGGTTCTGGCAGTGACTAGCCGGGTCTTGGCCGGAATAGCCGGGTTTTGTCCGGGTTTGGGCCGGAATAGCCGGGTTATGGCCGGTTCTAGCCTTGTCTTGGTCGGAATAGCCGGGGTTTGGCCGGAATAGCCGAGTTTGACAGGGTCTTGGCCGGAATAGCCGGATTTGACCGGAATAGCCGGGTTTTGGCCGGTTCTAACCGGGTCTTGGCCGTAATAGCCGAGTCTTTGCCTAGCCGGATTGACCGGGTCTTGGCCGGAATATCCGGGTTTGATTGGGTCTTGGCCGGAAATTGCCGGGTTTCGGCCGGAATAGACGCGTCTTTGCCGGAATAGCCGGGTTTGACCGGGTCTTGGACAGAAATAGCCGGGTTTTGGCCTTTCTAGGCGGAATTGCCGGGTTTGACTTGGTCTTAGCCGGAATATCCGGGTTTGACCGGGTCTTGGCCGGAATAGCCGGTTTTTGGCCGGTTCAAGCCGGTTCTTGGTCGGATTAGCCGCGTCTGGCCGGGTCTTGGCCAAAATATCCTGCTTTGACCGGGTCTTGGCCGGAATAGCTGGGCTTTGGCCAGTTCTAGCTAGGTCTTGGCCGAAATGGCCGGGTCTAGACAAGATATAGCCGGGTTTTGACTGGCTCTAGCCGGGTCTTGGCTAGGATAGCTGGGTTTGACCGGGTCTTGGCCGGAATATCCGGGTTTGACTGGGTCTTGGCTAGAAAATCCGGGTTTTGTCAGGAACAGCCGGGTTTTGTTCGTATAGTGGTGATTCAAAAGACTGTTACATATCAAGTGGAGAGAGTTTATCTGGCTGGTACGTGTAATATAAAGATATAACTTTGATATTCTAAAGATAATGGCGAGATTTGTAGATGTTCTTGCGAGCTTAGATCATTAAGCTTTAGTTTTGAATTGAATCATCTTTTGGGTTTTGGTTTTCAAGCTTTTTCTTAGGTTGGAAGTATTTGGTCTTTGGATGCTTTTTACTCAAGATTTGAATTGTTTTGAAATGGATTTAAGATTGCTTTTGATGTTTACTTCTTGTTAGTATTTGACGATAAGTGACGTTGCAACTACCCTCGTTGGAGCGATGCGTATGGTGTATGTGTAAATGGGTGCTTTTGGTGTTTTGAGAATATATGATATGAACTTAGTATATGAACCGGGTTTAGCTTGGATTGTTGAATTATGATGTTTAGGTTTTGGGTTTCGAGATTTTGAGTTTGGATGTTTAATTATAGGAGATTGCTCCCATTATTTCTGATTCGTTTTGCTTCCAAATAAACTTAGTGTGTACATGCCATGCATCCATCGTAACATGTTTTGAGTCAATGGGATACGTCTAGAGTTGGATTAGTTTGCATGTGTATATAAGTATCCATTCTTTTTACAAACGTCGAAACTCGGGTTATTTTTGGGCTCTAAATTCAGCTGTCTTTCTTTTTCTTTATTATTTTAGTAAGCATGTTGTAAGGTTGTGATGAAGGCAATATTGGTTCTCAGTGCTTGTTTCATTTCTTCACTGGGTCATTGATGTTGCACCTTTCTTGTCCAAAAGTTGTGCACATTTTCGTGTAGGTACACATAGAAAGTGACTTTTGTCGTGACCGGAATGATCCATTGGTTAAGTAGTTTCCTTAATCTTAGTTGCTATAGATTAAGTTACCAGTAATTTATAGAATCTGGATGTAGGTGTTTTAAAGAGCTCGGTTTAGGAAGAGAAAAATTACCTTTACCATCCACTCCGAGGATAACTTGAAAGTTATATAGCCAACATCATGTGTGTGAAGGTTATCTAACATCTTCACAGATTTTGGATTTTCCTTGACATCCTATAAGAAAAATAAGAAATCATCATATATATATAAATAAAAAAACGAAAAGTCTATATTAGTCAAAAGTTTAATTTATGATATTTCATGTGATAATACCTGTATAAGTTCTCGTGCAATATCTAGTGGTCGTTTTAGAGAAAAAAGATCTGGATCTACACTTCTTAATCCTTGGCAAATTGTCAAGACATCTTCGCTATAATAAATAAAATAAAACTTGTGTGAAGAAAAAACTCAAAACAATTACATTACATAGGAAATTAAAGAAAGTAAATTCCATTCCATAACATAAGTAATCACCAAGATTTTGTTAACGGGTCCCTTCCAAACGAGAACACCAGAAAACCACGTCAACTAAATCAGGGAAACAATTTCTGATGGATCCGTCAAATATTTCTTGAATTTCTTCTCTTAGCATCCGTCTATCATGTTTCTGTATTACAAAAAAAAAAATTAATGCCAGTGTAAACATATAAAAAATGTCAATGCATACCTTAATAATAATAATAATAGACTTACTTTGTTTGTTGATGGAGCCATTGATGGAGCCAATGCCATTGTTGAAGTTGAATGTGCACACTTTGAGAAAATTTGTCTAGTAGCAAACAAAAACGTAAGAACTTAGACCAAAACAAAGTATGTTCAATTACTAATTTATTAATTTTATCCAAAGCCGTCGTATCACTTTAACATCAATTTTTACTAATCAATTAAGAATTTTTATTAGCATAAAACACATATGTTTGAGGGGTTGTACGTTTAAAGCTTATATGTCTTAATAAGCTTATATAAGCTGAAAACCAAATAAGCTATAAGCCCACCAAATAAAGACCCCAGAAAGGAAATCCAAAACTTTTTATGATGCTCAAACTAAGAGGTAATATTTAAACAACTTGTTAATTTACCTGTCTATAAGAAAACAACCAAAAAAAACAGAAATTCTAAATTTTGAAGCAACAAAAATAATAAAAATTAATAACATATACCAACAAACACTGGATAATCAATAATAACATAATCGACCAAGATACAAAAATAAAAATAAATAATGTCCCAACCAAACCGACTTAAAGGGATGACCGAATAATAAATAATATCCCAACCAAACCGACTTAAAGGGTTTCTTTCACTTTTCTCCCTGCATGTTTTGAAATATATACCGTAATATATTAACCGCGAATTTTAGCACGTAACAGATAATAAAGTGTATTGGGCTTCATCTGAGCCCATCATACATTGTGGACTTTTAATAATGCAATGTTAGGCTGTTAAAGTCCAAAATAGTTACATTGTTTGGATGTCAAAATCAAGCGTTCATCAACACGCAAAACTTCATGACCTCGGAAGTTGCCATCACCACAAACTACCATCTTTAACCAAAAGATAGCAAAGTCATCAGACTTCGAT